>SJYC01115545.1:0-36204 GCA_006408675.1 Madoqua kirkii | reverse complement strand
GTGCTGGGCATGGGTGGGTGGGGGTGGGCGCAGGTGAGACAGTGACAGCCAAGGGCTAACTATCTTTCACCACACGGGATGAGGCCCCCACCTCCCACATTACTTGGCAAGTAGGCTTTCCCAGGTGCCTGGCCAGCCCCTTTGCACAAGAAGACTGGCCTTCCTCACCTGTGGCGAGGCCCATGGGCCCACAGAGAAAGTCTGGAACTTGAAGGGGATGTGGGCAGTCTCCCGAGGTCGCAGGAAGAGTTGGGGTGCCAGGCTGCCCCGCAGGTGGAACATGTCCTCCTCCAGCGGCGTGTGCAAGTCAGCCATGTCCTTGAAGTACCGCCACTCCTGACCGTCCAGGATGAGACTGGAGGGAGGGGAGACAGCACTGGGTACAATGTCCTTCGGGTCAGTCCCAGCGGTGGGGGATGGGTTAGTAGGGGTAGATGCTCCCGCCCACTCAGACCCAGCGGCCAGGACCCTCAAGGGCAATACCAGATCAGCTTTCACTTCAAGCTGAGGGTAAAGGCTGGGGGCCTCACAGGGTGCCCGCAACCCCACCTGAGCTCGGGGTTGTCTATCTCAATGGTCACCGTGTGCTGCACGTTGTGGGGGTTCCTCAGGGCGAACTCGAAGAACTCGGCAGCGCCCAGCGTGGCATGGATGGAGTGCTGCGTGGTTATGGCCATGCTCAGTGCACTGGCGATGCTCTCCGCCTTCGTGCGCTCACGGTAGGCGGCAATGACCTGCAGGTCTCGGGCGTGCTGGGCATAGAGGCTCTGCTGGGCCTGCAGACACAAGGGCCAAGGGGGCTGTGGTACCGAGGCTCAACGCAGCTCGAGGGGTGTTTTCTGGCCACCTTTCCTTCTCCATCCCAATGCCAGACTCCTTTGGAATCAACACCACCCCCTTCTTGGACTCAGGGGTCAGGTGGGACTGGCCACCTCCAGCCCCAGGGGACAGAGGTGATGTACCCACAGGTGATGTACCCACGGGAGGTGAGATCTGCCCACACACCCCTCTGAGACCACAACACCCACCTGGGCACTGTGAGAAACTAAAAGCAGAAGTTGCCAATAAAAGAGGAGAGAATCATCCCCAAACTAAGACATGTGACCGGCTCCCTGGCCAGGTCTGCAGCAGTGGCAGGAGTCCTGTAGGCAAGCAGAGTCACCAGGAGGAGCAGTGGCCAGGCCTGACTGACTGCCAGCTGGGTCAGCGTCCAGACCCAGGCACGTTGCCATGGCAGGCCTTGGCGTGGGTCCTTTGTCCACCTCCTTCAAATGCTTCATATTTCCATGGGTTTGGCCACCCCAGGTGTGTTAGAGGCTGGAGGTGGGCTTATTTTTCTTAGGCACCTTGTAGGGAAGAGTGAGGCCCATCCTCAAGGCCAGGACCTGGGGAGATGCCATGTGCTGGGGAGGCCGCAAGGGGCTCCAAACACGGAAGAGCCCGAACAGCTGAATGCCTTTAGACTGTGACGCAGAAGGCAAGGACCAAATTTGACTTCTGATTTAATTAGTTTGGATATCGACTTCCCCATAGCCAACACTCTGGCCTTTCCCCAGAAGGAGACTGAAGCTGAGCCTTGTTTCTCCTGGGGGATTTGAAAAGAGGAGGGTAGTAATGTTGATACTTGAGACCTCCCTACGTGGGCATTTTATGACCAGAGCTTCTCTATGGAATGGAACCACTGCCAGGCTGGGCTGGACACCACAGCCAGACCTAATTCAGAGTGAGAAAAAAACAGAGCTGGGCTTTTCAACCTGGACTTGAGATAGAGTGGAGGGGACACAGCCTGTACTGCCCACCAGTCAGAGGCCCCAGGACGAGGGCTCTGGGGGACAGGCCCCATGAAGATGGGCACAGGGCTGTCCCATCTTCAGACTGACCACCCAGAGGAGTACAGCAACAGCCACTCCCCAGTTCACTGCAGGCCAGGTGGGTAAAGCCACAGACAGAGGCAGTTTGGCCCAGGGCATAAGGTGCCCACACTGCTCCAGGCCAGAGGGAAAGGCTGGAAAGGATGGACCTGCCTGAAGAGTCTGGCACCACCTGCAGCTGCCTGGCACCACCCGACTCTTAACCCAGTTCAGTCTCATACACACATGAGCCAGTCCTCTAGTACCACCTTTATAACTGGAGAAATGAAGAGTGAAAGTGTTAGTTGCTCAGTCATGTCCAAATGTTTGCTACCGCACGGACTGGGGCCCATGGGCTCCTCTGTCCATGGAATTCTCCAGGCAAGAATACTGGAGTGGGGTGCTATTTCCTTCCCCAGGGGATATTCCTGACCCAGGGATTGAACCTGGGTCTCCTACACTGCAGGCAGATTCTTTACCATCTGAGTCATCAGGTATGCTGAGAGCCATCAGTAACACAGAGGTGATGTCTTGGTCTTTTTCTGCCATAGTTCTGTCTTATTTCTTAATTCAGAACCCATGCAGGCAAAAGTGATAACATGTATTGGACCCCTAAGACTCCCAGAGGCAGCAGTTGGTACCGCGGCCCCAAGACTGGTCCAGGGGTGGGCACGTCACCCACCAGTGCAGGGACACTTGTGAACCATGCACTGGCATTGCTGGAAAGTAAAGCCCTCTCTTCCGTGGCACTTGGAGTGGTCTGACAACACGGAACATGGGACTAGTGCCACCAATTTGCTAGTGGGAGGGGCAATCCCAAGGCGCCAGAGGGGGCGGGGACCGACAGCAGTCACCAGGGGAGCTGCTGACTTGGCACTGGGCACAGGGTAAGCCGAGTGCCCCTCACATGGAAGCTGTGGCTGCCCCAGGGCCTACCAGAGGTTCTGACTCTGCACTCCTGGCCCCAGGCCAACCACTTCCCCCCAGAAGCCAGAGACCCTCAGCCTTGAGTCTGATCATCAGGGAAAGAAAGCTGCACCCCTAGCTGTCTCCTGACTGTCCTCGCATGACCCCCAGCTCCTGGGGTCCATGGAACCACACAGTTCCATGAGCTACACATGTGCAGGGTCAGCCAGGACACGGTGCCTGCTGACTCCTCCCGAGGACCCAGTGACTTCACAGAACTTCCATCTCTGCTTCAAAGATGGGAATCTTTCCAGAAAGCTCTGAGAGGGAGAGAGACTACCGTATATTTGATAAATCAGGTTACTTTCACCTCAAAATTCTCCAGGGCTATGAACCCAGGAAATCATCACAATTCAGCGGAAAATTTTCTTGTATTTGGAAACCCAGTTACTTCTAAATTTACTGCTGTATTCAAAACAAGAGTTCTGAGCTATTTATTTTCTCTATCAGAACATATCAAATAAGAGGAAACCAGCCAAATTAACATAATAATGATGTTGGTAACAACAGCACTGGCAGTTGTCGGGCAGAGGACCCGCTGTGCGTGTGGCCAGCCACCCAGAGGTTGGGGCCCTTGGCGCCCCTGGGTAGCAGCTGATCGGCCCTCAGAGGCCGCACAGGAGGTAGTGGACGGAGTGGCCTATGGCCCGGAAGGAGGCCTGTCCCAGCCCAGCCCTGGGACAGCCTCCCCTCGAGGCAGCCTCACAGCCATAGCTCTGCTTCACGGCAGAAAGATGCTACTGTGCTCAGCTCCCATGGTCCACTGGCTGTCTGGGCCCCACCCAGCCATGTCCCCTCTCACATCCCCTCCTGCTGCGCTCCACGCCCCCACCAACTCAGGCCAGTTCCTTGCCCACCTGTGGGCACCAAGTGAGGGCCAAGCATGGCAACTGTTTGTGACCAACAGGCCATGGGCACAGGCCTGGCTGGAGAAGGTTGCCATCTGTTCAGAAACCCATCTGCCTTGATGTAGAGGCCCCTAGGACTTCTGTGGGCTCCTCAGCCCATAAACTCATAAAGTACAACCATCTTCTGTTTCTTAGCTACAAAATACTGCAAGATCTTACTTAGACTTTTAGTCCAAAGTGGGAATTCTGATCATCACAGTTGCTCTGATACCTGTGATATAAAGTCCTCATGACTTTGCTCCTCAAACCTGGGGAACCCTCAGAATACCTCTTAGAGCTGTTTTAAATGTTTAGGCTCCAAGGACCCTACCCCACACCAGCAATTTACTGGAATGGAGCCCAGGAATTGGTTTTTATTCACAGCACCACCATAATTCTGGCCTGAAAACCTCCCCTGATGGCTGAGAAGTCGAGCCTCTCATGCTCTGTAACGAGGACGCAGAAGGGACAAAGTGGCCCCTGCAATGTTCTGGTGAGCCCGCTCACTCCTGCCGGGGGACTCAGGACCCAGCCTCACCAGCACACCCCGCCCGTGGCGGCCTGGCTCCGATCCACACTCCTGCAGCCGAACGGCCCTCATGCGCTCCAGCTTGCGCCTCGGACGGCATCCCCCTCTTGGCCGATGCCCTGGGGCCCCCGGGACCCCGGTCTTGGTGGTGTGAAGAGCAGGGCGGCCAGTTCACTGTCCACATCAGCCAGCTTCTGGGCTTGGACCACATTTTTCACTGCTGGAAGGTTCAGAGAGGCTCAGAGGTTAAAGGGCAGAGTTTACACTCTAAATAGCCAGGGCTCTGTGCCCAGCGAGGGAGCCCAGAAAGCCCCCAGCTTCTCATGAACCCTGGGGTACTGACACAGGTAGAAATGGTGGATCCTGCCCTGCTCAGCATCCTTCCCTTCTCCAGCCTCTCACATAGAGGGGATTTGGTCTCAGTCCCAGGACACAAACGTATGAATGCCCTGCTAGGTGACTGTCTAGGGAAAAGCTCAGTGTTGCAGAGGCTCACGCCCTCAGGATGCCCCAGGGCCCAAGACACCCTCACCCAGGCCTGTGACCCTGCTCACCCCCAGTCCCTCCAGCAAGCAACCTCAACACTCGGAACCACTCTGAACTCAGGCACATGGTCCCAGCAGATCCTCAAACTCACCTGGGTGGAGGTGTCACAAGCCCTAAGTTCAGATCAGGAATCGGGGGCTCTGATGAGTCCTGTCCCTCAGCCTGAAGCCCCTGGATGGCCAGGGTGGGTGAAGACTGGACCACCCTGGCTTGCATCCCAAGCCCACTGCTCTGCACCTGCTTCCTCTGACTGATGAGGCCCCCCAAGCACCGTCTCCCCTGGGGGTTCTCCTGGAATCCTGGACCCAAAGGAAAGTGGTACAGCTGACCAACAGAAGCTGCAGCAGGCAGGCCAGGCCCCGGCAGGCAGGAGCACTGCACTGCCTTCCTCCCGTCCGTGGTGCTCCTGTGACATGCGCACGAGCCACATCACAAGCTGACACACAGACTCCTGGGCAATCACGAAGCCAGGCACAGGCGAGCAGGTGGCAGGGAGCCCCTGACCTGGAACTGGGTACTTCCTCCAGGCACCCCCAGAACCACAGGATGTAACCCCAAGCCTGAACCCGCTGGCCAGGCACCCACTCCCCATCCTCGTGTGTCTCCACCTCCTGCTGCAGTGCTCCACATCCTCCCTCAACAGAAACAAGCACTATTTCCAGGTTCTGGGTGCCATGAGATGGTGCAGATGTGTCACACTGTCACTCCAAAAGAGCACGTGACCGTGTCTGGGGTCCAGCTCTACACGATGGGAGCTTCAATCTGGATCAGGCTTGAGCAGCCCGAGGCCCACAGTCCCACAAGGAGGGGCAAGGGTGGAAGACAAGCAAGGCTGGGGGTGATCGACCAGCTAGTGTGTTCAGACTGCATCACCTCGACAAATGACTTTCCTGGTACCAATGAAACCAGAAATGAAATTCCAGCGTGACCATGTGAGACCACACTGCTGAAGTCAGAAAGTGCCTTGTAGAGCTCGGCACAACTTCCTGCTTCCAGAACTTTGCTGGGGGGTGGAGACACGGCTTCTGGTGGAGCATCCCTACCCTCTGGTTTTGATCAAAATAGGAATCGGAAGACCAATGACCCTAGAGGCTCTCAATCCCTTCAGCAAAACCTGTTATAACTCCCCACACTGCCCTGAGGAACTCCTGATCTGCCAGCCCCTTGCCATGGGTTTTACAAACCCACTCCCACCTTTTCAGCTTCATACTGCTCATGCAAAAAGGCAAAATGGTTGTCTGAGGAGGCCTTACAAATAGCTGAGAAAAGAAGAGAAGAGAAGGCAAAGGTGAAAAGGAAAGATATACCTATCTGAATGCAGAGTTCCAAAGAACAGCAAGGAGAGAAAAGAAAGGCTTCCTCAATGATCAATGCAAAGAACTAGAGGAAAACAGTAGAATGGGAAAGACTAGGGATCTCTTCAAGAAAATTAAAGATATTAAAGGAATATTTCATGCAAAAATGGGCTCAATAAAGAACAGAAACAGGATGCACCTAACAGAAACTGGATGTACTTAACAGAAACTGAAAATATTAAGAAAGGTGCCAAGAATGCACAGAACTGTACAAAAAAGGTCTTCATGACCCAGATAACCAGGATGGTGTTATCACTCGCCTAGAGCCAGACATCCTGAAATGCGAAGTCAAGTGGACCTTAGAAAGCATCAGTATGAACAAAGCTAGTGGAGGTGACAGAATTCCAATTGAGCTATTTCAAATCCTAAAAGATGATGCTGTGAAAGTGCTGCGCTCAATATGCCAGCAAATTTGGAAAACTCAGCAGTGGCCATAGGACTGGAAAAGGTCAGTTTTCATCCCAATCCCAAAGAAAGGCAATGCCAAAGAATGCTCAAACTACAGCACAATTGCACTCATCTCACAGGCTAGCAAACTAATGCTCAAAATTCTCCAAGTGAGGCTTCAACAGTTCGTAAACTGTGAACTTCCAGATGGTCAAGCTGGATTTAGAAAAGGCAGAGGAACTAGAGATCAAACTGCCAGCATCTGTTGGATCAGTGAAAAAGCAAGAGAATTCCAGGAAAACATCTACTTCTGCTTTATTGACTATGCCAAAGCCTTTGACTGTGTGGATCACAACAAACTGCAGAAAACTCTTAAAGAGCCAAGAATACCAGACCACCTGACCTGCCTCCTGAAATGTGTATGTAGGTCAAGAAGCAACAGTTAGAACCAGACATGGGACACAGACTGTTTCCAAAGTACAAAAGGAGTACGTCAAGGCTGTATATTGTCACCCTGCTTATTTAACTTCTATGTAGAGTACATCATGTGAAATGCCAGGCTGGATAAAGCACAAGCTGGAATAAAGACTGCCAACAGAAATATCAATAACCTCAGATATGCAAATAACACCACCCTTATGGCAGAAAGTGAAGAGGAACTGAAGAGCCTCTTGATGAAAGTGAAAGAGGAGAGTGAAAAAGTTGCCTTAATACTCAACAATCAGAAAACTAAGATCATGGTATCTGGTCCCACCACTTCATGACAAATAGATGGGGAGACAATGGAAACAGTGAGAGACTATTTTCTTGGGCTCCAAAATCACTGCATATGGTGACTGCAGCCATGAAATTAAAAGACGCTTGCTCCTTGGAAGAAAACCTATGACCAATCTAGACAGCATATTAAAAAGTAGAGACATTACTTTGCCAACAATGGTCCATCTAGTCAAAGCTATGATTTTTCCAGTAGTCATGTACCAATGTGAGAGTTGGGCCATAAAGAAGGCTGAGTGCTGAAGAATTGATGCTTTTCAACTATGGTGTTGGAGAAGACTCTTGAGAGTCCCTTGGACTTCAAGGGGATCCAACCAGTCAATCCTAAAGGAAATCAGTCCTGAATATTCACTGGAAGAGCTGATGCTGAAGCTAAAGCTCCAATACTTGGGCTACCTGATGCAAAGAACTGATTCAATGGAAAAGACCCTGATGCTGGGAAAGATTGAAGGCAGGACAAGGGGACAACAGAGGATAAGATGGTTGGATGGCATAACCAACTCGATGGACTTGAGTTTGAGCAAGCTCCGGGAGTTGGTGATAGACAGGGAGGCCTGACCTGCTGGAATCCATGGGGTCCCGAAGAGTTGGACTTGACTGAGCAACTGAACTGAACTGAACTCCCACTGGTTCCCAGGGATGAGGACTTCCTGCTCCATCAGCCAGCTCTCCATCCATCCTCTGGGTGGCCAGAGAGACCAGCTGGGGGTAGAGAAGCACTAGACCCAAAGCAAGGAATCCAGACTCTTGTCCTGGTTCACAACCCTAACCACGCCATTGGCCAAATCACCTGACCTCTCTGCCTCAGCTTCTCTGACATTAAAATGAGGTGCCTGATTTATGCAGTGCGGACCCCCTAGAGCATCTGAATGTACACAGGCCCCTCTACTGGGAAGAACAAGGAGGACCCACAAAGTTTGGGCTGAAGTTCTAGGAGACTTGTGGGATTCTGGAGGCCTCCTTCTCCTGAACCCCTCAGTTTTGACTTCCCACCCGGAGCACAGATTCAAAGCCAGCAACATCAAGGGGCATCAACATAAGCTCATGCTGGTTTGGGATTCACATGAGATGACCCACAACATTCGGGGGCACTTTTCTAAGAGCACCCTCCACTTTTCATTCCAAGGACAGTATTTGACATTTAGGTCTGTGGGTCATGCGACAGAAAATCTTCCCAGTTATGCAAGATTTTCACCAAGCCCAGGTCTTTATTGCCCAAGTTTCCTAACTGGTTTATTCTTCTGTTTGCGACCTGAGGAGTTTCTAACTAGTTTTAAAAATCAGTCTCTGTTTATCTTGACCTTTCTCCCTTTCCTCTTCCCCCACAAAGCAGCAGCTGCCTAAAAACAAACATCACTCACAGGACTATAAACTGTGAAGAATAATAGTGGCTTCCACCATCTGGAGAGGGCAGGGTGGATGGGCATGGTGACTCAACATGGCCTGCAGGTCACTGAGCCAGACACTGGCCACCAGTCCACCCCCAGATCCAGGACAGCGGGCACCACACAGCATCACACATGTTTACCTGCACATGCATTCACACACATTCACACACACATACAGAGCCTCCCTTCCCTTCCTCCATCCCACCCCCTGGCCCATCACACCAAACACAACCCTCCCTTCCCACCCACAGGTTCCTTGCCCTCTCCACTCACATCTGGGGCCCCCGGGTGTCAGGAGGCTGCCTCCCATGAAGTTGCTGACTCCATCATTTGAGATGACCCTCGACCTGGAAGGTGGCAGGGAACTGGGACTCCTCACTCTCTGTTCACACAAGTGACCTGTATGAAAATACCCCCACACACACACCACCCCACACAGGACATTAATATCAAAAGAGTCTGATAACACACATACACCCCTGATAAGGAGATCTGGCTTCAAATACCCCCTGACCCACCAACATCCCCACATTCCACTCTTGGCCTGAATTTGTTTTGCAACAGAGATGGTGGGTGGCCAGCAGAGGCCTGTTTTCCCTTGAGCACTCTGCTCTCGGGGTCCGTACCTCCTTCCCCGAGCAGCCATCTGCTCTCCAGAGAGGAGTTGGGGCTCAGGACGCTCAAGGCAGGTCCCCGGGAGCCCAGCTTCGTGCTCTGGGATGGTCACAGGCTCTGTCGCCAGCCCTCAGTGTCACGCTGCTGCAGGAAGGCCTTTGTGCCCTTCTGCAAACATCTGTGCCCAAACACTCCTGGCGGGGAGGAGTCTCCATGTGGTACCCTGCCCCCGGGGAGAGAGGAGACCCCCACAGAGCCCCTGGGGGAAGGGGGAAGGAGCCTCAATAGAGGGCCCCTGGGTGAGAGAGAAGCCTCCATGCAGGGCCACCTGGGGAGAGAGGAGCCCCCACACAGGGCCCCTGGGGTTAGAGAAGAGGAGACTCCATGCGGGGCCTGGAGACTGTTTGCTGAAAGAGCTCTGGAGGGGACAAAGTAGCTTCAGGGGACAGCGTGTCCCAAGGCCCAGCCCTACTTCCCTCCAGCTGAACGGGGCAGGCTTCACTACTTCAGTGTCGTCTGGTCCCAGGGATGACAAGTGTTTGCCACAGACATGCTTCGCCTGGGTAGATGGGCCCTGTCCTCGGGACCACCACCTCTCTGCATGGACCTGACACCCCTCTGGGTGAGGCAGACAGAGCTCAGCTGTCAGATCCGGAAACAACCACCAAACACAAGACACGCTACTCATCTCTCTGATTCCAGCTGGGAGCTGAATACCGGCAGTCTGGGGTGTCCAGCGGTCTTTCTGGGAGGGGTTAGAAGGGGACCCTGCCCCCTGGGTGAGACCCAGGGGAGGAGGTGACCCTCCTGCTCAGCTCAGCAGCCCCCTTCAGCCCCACCTCTGCAAGTCTACCTGCTGCCAGGAGGCTGCTGTTCACAGCAAGCCCAGGGCCCAAGCATCAGCACGCCCACCCACCTGCAGGGGTCAGCTCGTCCTCTCAGGGACAAAGGTGGGGTGTATGTCTCCAGCAACCTGACGGGAACTCTCTCTGGTCTGTTCTCAGCCAAGGCTGGAAAGAGGGTAGCCATCCTTCCAAGGGAGGTCAAGGTCCCTGCACTGCTCCAGAGGGGGGCTGCCACTCCCAGACCCCAAGGAACAGCAGCAGACCCTGGAACTGCAGCTGGAGAGCCCAAACACGTTGGTGCAACAGCAGACCATCCCCCCAAAAGATGAATGAGGGCAAAGGCCTGCTGTGGGCATGGGAAAGGCCAGATTCAGAAATGAAAAACCAAGGGACCTCCCTGGTGGTTAAGGCACCAAGCTTCCATGACAGAGGGCACAGCGTTCAGTTCCTGGTTGGGAAGCTAAGAACCTTCATGCCATGTGGCAGGGCCAAAAATAAAAACGACAGACAGAAATCATCTCTGGTCAATCAAGGAGCAGTTCAGGCGACAAGGTTTAAAGGCTGGTGACACAGTGAGTGAGTCCTGCCCTCGGCGAGCTTTCATTCTGGTCCTCATGAGTACTTTCTGGGAATCTTGGCTCCCGGAGGCCTTCCTGCCTCCCCTCTTGTGACAGGAGCTGCCTCTGTCACCTACCCAGCCACCACACACTCAGATTCAGTCCTAGCAAACTGGAGGCTCCACTTCTTCCACATCCTCCTGGGGAAATGGCCGCACAGGCAGGTGTGGGAGCCCGTGGTCCGGAGCCCCTGCGGGCAGCGGCAGACCCACAGCGTCCGCGGTCAGAACAGTTCTGTCGTTGCTCCAGAAACTAGGAAGCCACCCTACCGTCCACTCTCATCCTGCGCAGCTGCCTCCACACCCTTCCCAGGGGTCTTCCATCTTCTGCTGCAAACTGAAGCCGCTGAGCATTGTTCTCGTTTCCATGGGACCTATTTTTGACCTGATAGAAGCTACCATCCTAGGATCGTTAACCTCCTGAGAAAGGAACCTGGTATCGACCCCTCCTCACTCAGAGGAGCTCTCACATCTGAGGTCGGCTTCATCCCCTGACATCCAAGATGACGGAATTCTGAGGCTCTCAGACTGGCCGGTGTAGCAATTACTTCCTGAGTCCTCCCATGGCTGTGCTGGGTCAAGGGCAAACGTTACAAGGGAGAACCAGCAGAGTCTATGAGGGCCCACTGCCGTGGCTTTCTCCACCACCTTAATCCTGCAGCAAGCGGGTCCTGGGTCGTGGGCACGGAGGCCTGTGGTCCACCCAGATCCAGTTGAAAAGAGACAGGCATGTTTGTGAGCCTGATAATAGCTCCACTGAGACCCACAGAAACCCAGGGAACTGCAGCAAAGCCCAAATCTGCTCCACTAGCTCGCGGGGGCAGGTGACAGTGTCCTTGGAGCTCCGGCTCTCAGGAGGACCGACCATCACCACAGCATGTGACTCAACAGCACATGTGGTTACCTCCCCCACAGACGAGGGCTGTCCTGGGCTTCCTGATCACTTCCTCCCACTGTATTTGTATTTGGAGCATCGGTTTGTTTAGAAACATGCTATCATTTGTTTAGAAACATGCTATCGTGCTGGCGCTAAGTCACTTCAGCTGTATCCAACTCTTTGCGACCCTATGGACTGCAACTCTCCAGGCTCCTCTGTCCATAGGACTCTCCAGGCAGGACTGCTGGAGAGGGTGGCTGTGCCTCTCTTCAGGGGATCTTCCCGACCCAGGGACTGAACCTGTCTCTTATGTCTCCTGCATCCACAGATGGGTTCTTTACCACTAGCGCCACCTGAAAAGCCCTTGTTTATAAAGGGGTAATAATCTTGAGAAACTGGATTTACATTTGCACACCTGCTCCAGGACCACATGGGGTGAAGGTGCCATGGCTCATCAGGGCACAATTTGCGACCTGCAATTGCTGAGGTTTTTGCCCCCTTCCATGAGACAGAAAGTTACAGCTGGCGACCAACACATAGCTATGAAGCAGTGTGTGCTTGTCTCTCAGTCGAGTCTGACTCTGTAACCCCGTGGACTGTAGCCCACCAGGCTGCTCTGTCCATGGGATTTCCCAGGCAAGAATACTGGAGTGGGTAGCCATTGCCTTCTCCAGGGGATATGAAGCCCAGACACCCTCAGATCTGCAGGGCTCCCAAAGCAGCTGGGCAGCCGCCCTGCCTTCCACCATGCAGAGTGATCACACTGTTCGACCCCAAACCCAGGTCATCCATCAAAGTCCACAGCACCTGGTGCTCCCATAACCCCGAGTGATGTCGGGAGTCACGTTAGGCATTACTGACATCCGAGAGCACCAGTACTTCACCGTGGAGCCAGGGGTCAGGGCAGCACCTGGTCCCTCAGGAGGCCTTAGATACAGTGGTCACATGCACAAGCAGGATCTCAGGATAAAAAATTCTAAGACTGCTAAATGATGGAAAGGAAGTGTTGGTCTGCTCAGTGTGTCTGACTTTTTATGGCCCCATGTAGCCTGCCAGGCTCCTCTGTCCATGGCATTCTCCAGGCAAGCATACAGGAGTGTGCAGCCATTCCCTTCTCCAGGGGATCTTCCCAACCCAGGGAATGAACCCAGGTCTCCTGCATTGGCAGTCAGATTCTTTACTGTCTGAGCCACCAGGGTAAAGCAGCAGAAGCACCTGGCACGAAAGGAGTGTCAAAAAGCTCGTCTGAGCCGAGAAGCCGCAGAGACAAGGACGACCCTCTGCCACAGAAAGATTCCCGGGTGCGCCATGCCTCGATCCGCAGCCTCACACCTGAACTCGCTGTGAAAACAGAGGCCCAGGTGCTGTCCGGGTGGCTGCTGGCCCCACCTCTGTCCCCTCAAAAGGCCCACACTGCCATTACCGCCTCTGCCGGCCCGCGCCTGCTGCTCGGCTCAGAACAACCAGTTTTATAAAGAAATAAAAGCCATGACACTTATTTTTCTTTTTTCAAAAAACCACAGACTGTACAGAGGAAAGCACAGTGCGGCCGCTTCGTACAAGTGGGCTGCACGCAGCTTCGGCGCTTTGTTATCCATCCCTGCTCGGCGACAGCGCAGCCTCCTAAGCTGGCTGTCTCAGGCTCCTTCCCGCTGCCTTATCTCTGTCTGCAGGCAAAGTATGAAAATGACAATTTAAGATAACATATAATGGAGCTAATCTTTCTTCCAAAGATAAGATTTTAAAACCTGGAGTCACTGCATATTTGTGGGCTGGTGAATTAACTATAAAAATAGCCAACACAATCTCAGAGGCAGAAGGAGGCTTCTAGCAACTCCCCTATGTCGTGGGCACTTTTGAATAATGTCTGCTCCTCACACGCGGCTCATTTATTTCTCTAGGACCTAATTGAGTTTTGCTGTTTCCATATTGTCTGTTTTCCCGGCTGCCTTGGATCCGACAGCTGTAAACAAGCGAGCAGAAGCCTCAGACCTGGCTTAATGAGCTCCGTGCTGGCTCCCGCTGCTTGGTGAGGCCCATGGGGCTGCAGGCTCTGAAATCAGGCTGGGCTGTGAGGAATGGAAAATTCCCCAAGAAAGCGACAGAGAGGTTGGAGTCCAGAAGCCTCAAGGGCTTGGCGGTGTCCTGCTTTCAGTCCTCCCACGGTCCCCTGGAGGGATGGAGTGGGCTGTCACTAGCCCCACGGGGCTCATGCTGCCCTCTGCTCTGAGGCGGGCACAGGCAGGCCTGCCAGGCCTAAGATCCCCTGTCCCATCAGGGGCTTAGTGGAGACCCGAGAATGTCCAGGCAGGACCATGCCAGGGCCAGAGAAGGCTTTCCTTGGTGCCTCTGCCAAGCAGCTACTGGGATACTGTCTGACATGAGGTCAAGGTGCTCGACGCTGAAGGAGAGCATCCCCGTGCTCCTCTGTCCCTCTGTCCTTCTGCTCCTCTCCCCAAGCTGTGCGTGTGGAGCTTAGGAACAGTTCTCTTATCTCTCCCCCACGATGAGGCAGTGCTATGAGCTGACCGAGCTCTCTCCTGAAGCCAGGCATCTTATGTGAGGATCATCACAGAGATGCCCCGTGCACAATACCAGAAACAGACAGCAGACAATCCCAAACCCCAACCAGATATCAGGAACGCCAAGCAACCAGTGCCAGAAAAGGCTCAGTGGTCAAGGACAGAGGCTCTGGGATCATGGCAGGCACTCAGTGGGCAAGGCTAGACTCATTGGTCAAGGACAGACACTCAGTGCTCGATGACAGACACTCAGTGGTCAAGGACAGACTCAGTGGCCAAGCTAATGAGAGCTGAATTCCTACCGAGAGCTGCTGCCCACGTGACCACTGTCTGAGGGGGCTCACGCCCCAGATGGGAAGCAGAGTGGCTACCCGAGAACAACAGTCAAGCTGCTGGGGACGCTCACCCACGTTGGCCAAGGTCAAGTGCAGCTGGCCCTTCACCACTGTGTGGACGTCGATGGGTTTGACGCAGCCAAACCTGGTCACGTCTCCACTCACCACCACAGCGTCCTGCTCGTATTCAGTTGCCACAACCTCCAGCTCGTGCGAGACCTGCACGGCCGGCCGCCCCTGGCGGAGGAGGTGCTGCAAAGGAGAAGGCATGGGTCAGAGGGCAGCTGAGGCAGAGGCCATCTGCTCTGAAAACCCGAGTCCTCGATGTTGAAGACTGATGTCAGGTCTTTAACAAAGTGCATCCCGGTCCACCCACTGAGCAAACTCGAGCAGGCCTGGCAGCCCTGGATACAGCCCCCTCTGCAGGGGAAGTCGGGAAGTGCATGACAAGGGGAGCCCCAAGGAGTCTCCACTGGGCCTCCACACAGGGAAGGCAAGGGGCATGCCAGGTCTGGGTTGGGAGCTCTCCAGAGTGGCTAAAAGATGGGCAGCAGGTTTAAGAAGGGACAACAGGGCAGACGGAGCCAGGTCAGGAGGGTCTCCAGGCCAGACCCAGGCTCACAGCCAGGCCAGGCAGACCCAGGAAGTACCAGGATGTTCTGGAGCCTACTCTTCTCTGCTAATCACCTTTAACCCCTCAGTCCTCAGCCTGAGCCCAAGGGCAGTGGGGCTAGGAGGGAGGGAGGGCTGGGCCCCTCCCCCTGCATGGCCTGGAGAAGGTGACCAGGCCTCTCGACTTCACATAGCAACAGAAGCGTGGGTCCAGGTAAAGTTCCCGTTTCTGGAATTCTGGCCCTGTCCCCCCAGCATCCATCCTCTGTCCATCTCTGGGGTGGACACACTCAGACAAGATCCCTCCTTAGCAGGTCTGGGGGCTTCCAGCTGTGTAGACCCTGCTTGTCAGCAGTGCTTGTCCACCTGATGCCAACACAGGCATGGTTCAGGAGTCTCGGTGGCTGGATGGGGTGAAGACTCCTCCAGAGGGACACTAGTCAAGGCAAGAGGTGACGTCCAGCTTCCCAGGGAGCAACGATGGCAATAAAAACAGGGTATTTCTTCTCACTTCAGAAACTGCAGAGACTTTTTTAAGAGCTAATAACCATAAAGAGTAGGACAGTAGTAGCTCAGTCCTCTCCAGCCGTGAACCCCACCCAGTGCTCTGCACCAACTGCCCCAGTTCCTTCTACTGCCCTGGGGGTGTCACCCACTCAGGGATGGGCCCTGAGACCCGGGGGTGGGGGCAGTTGCAGCCAGGCCAGCTGAAAGAGGGAAGAAGGGAGGGAGGAGCAGGTGGCTCTCTGAGGATGGAGAGCACAGGGTCAGAGTCACTGGAAGGGGACATTCAAGTAGCAGAGTCATAAGCTCCTCAGGGGGCAGGGCACCGAGGAGCGAGGCAGGGATGGGAGCAGCCCTGTAGATCTCAGCGACCAGCCATGCAAGGCTCAGGAAGGGTAACCTGCGGGGCTGTGGCTGGAATCCAGAAGGAAAACAGCTGTGGGGCTTCCCTGGTGTCCAGTAGTTAAGAGTCCACCTTGCAAGGCAGGACCCATGGGTTCGATCCCTGGTCCAGGAACTAAGATCTCATATGCGGTGGGGCAACTAAGTCTGAGCACCACAACCACTGAGCCCAGATGACACAACTACCGAGCCTGAGCAGCACAACCAGAGACACTCCACGCCAAAGCAAAAGACCCCACATGCCAGAACTCAGACCCGATCCAGGCGAATAAAGAGATAATTTTTAAAAAAACAGGGGATGAAGGAAAAGTAGATGAAGGACAGAGATTCCAGAGCTGTAGAGATGGCCCTGTATCCTCTTCCGCTCCACCACAGGGTGGCAGGTGGGGGGCAAGCTCTCAGGACAGCACGTGGGCAAGTGGATGTGACCCAGGGCCTGGTCTAGAGGCTGCCGTGTGACCCCCATGCTGACCCTCTGGGGTCCTGGTCACATGACAGGAAAGGTTCGGGGAGAAGCCCCAGGGAAGAAAATTGAATTAACGTGTAGATTCCAGTTTTAAACTATGAAGCAAATAGAAAGCACAGTTAGAAAAAGGATGAGATTCTGATTCTCGTGATTCATGGAACTGAGAATAGGCATCGGGAAACACTTCCCCAGCCTGTCACTCATTCATCACGTCCTCCGTCCTGAGGGTGCGCCTCGACGGGTGGGCCCAGCCCCTGGAGAACAAGGCTGACCCCTTGCTGCTCTCAGGGAACTGCCACGCTTACCGTCGAGGGGGCAGAGCCAACATCACCTGCTCGACTGAGGATCTGATGACTGGGCGGATGTAAGCTGGCGAGATCGAGCTTAGGCTCTGTAAACATCGCTTCCTTTGGAGAAGGCAAGCACTCAGCAGTGTTTGAATTTGTGAGCCAAGAAGCCAGGCCTACGCCCAGCACAGGGCAATGACCAACACCGCCAGGTGACAGACCTTGCAGGAGAAACTGTGGGAAAAACCTACCTTCAGCTGAACGGCAGCAGATCCGACGAGAAGCAGGGAGTCCCCATCCCAGACATCGATCTGCAGGGCCTGCATGGCCAGGTAGCGGGTGAACCAGCGCTGCTCCCCGGGTCTCAGGAAGCTGCGGTCCACCAGGTACCTCCGCTGAAAGCCCGGAGAGCCTGTGCAAAGAGGCCCCAAACAGGCCCAACAGGAACTGGAATCACTCATCATCTTTATATACTTGGAGGACTTTCTGCTGTGGGCATGATGAAAAATTTCCACTTCTAGCAGAGCCGTAGCTTAATAAATATATTAATCAAAACATTATAAAATACCCAAATTAACGACAGGAAGAGTGGTGTTCAGAAGACTATATTTCTTTCCAATATATGCAATAAGTTACTCCTCAAATAAGATAGATGTGTTTCACCAAGTCCTGGTGAAACAGTCCATGCTGAACAAGGACAGATGCCCTGATGGGGCCAGGCAGGGAGTATGAAACCTGATGCAAAGGATTTAGGGAGAAATGCCATCTACTTCTGTTCAAACTGGGACATTCAGGGACTTCCCTGGCGGTCCAGTGCCTAAGACGTCACCTTCCAAAACAGGGGGTGCAGATCTGATCCCTGGTCAGAAGCTAATACCCCATATGCCTCAGGGCCAAAAAGCCAAAACATAAAACAGAAGCAATGCTGTAACAAACTCAAAATTTTAAAACATGGTCCACATCAAAATATCTTAAAAAAAAAAAAACTAGGACATTCACCAGAGACAGAAGATGTGATAGACAGGTAGAAAGATAGATAGATATACAATGGAATATTCAGTTCAGTTCAGCTCAGTCATGTCCGACTCTTTGTGAGCCCATGAATTGCAGCACGCCAGGCCTCCCTGTCCATCACCAACTCCTGGAGTTCACTCAAACTCATGTCCATTGAGTCTGTGATGCCATCCAGCCATCTCATCCTCTGTTGTTCCCTTCTCCTCCTGCCCTGAATCCCTCCCAGCATCAGAGTCTTTTCCAATACGTCAACTCTTCACATGAGGTGGCCAAAATACTGGAGTTTCAGCTTTAGCATCATTCCTTCCAAAGAAAACCCAGGTCTGATCTCCTTTAGGATGGACTGGTTGGATCTCCTTGCAGTCCAAGGGACTCTCAAGAGTCTTCCCCAACACCACAATTCAAAAGCATCAATTCTTCGGCACTCAGCTTTCTTCACAGTCCAACACTCACATCCATACATGACTACTGGAAAAACCACAGCCTTGACTGGACGGACCTTTGTTGGCAAGGTCAGGAGGGGCAGCGGTGAGGAGATACCCCTTGTCCAAGGTAAGGAGCAGCAGCTGCACTTTGCTGGAGCAGCCATGAAAAGATACCCCACGTCCAAGGTAAGAGAAACCCAAGTAAGATGGTAGGTGCTGCGAGAGGGCATCAGAGGGCAGACACACTGAAACCATAATCACAGAAAACTAGTCAATCTAATCACATGGACCACAGCATGTCTAACTCAATGAAACTAAGCCATACCATGTGGGGCCACCCAAGATAGGCAGGTCATGGTGGAGAGTTCTGACAGAATGTGGTCCACTGGAGAAGGAAATGGCAAACCACTTCAGTATTCTTGCCTTGAGAACCCCATGAACAGTATGAAAAGGCAAAATGATAGGATACTGAAAGAGGAACTCCCCAGGTCAGTAGGTGCCCAATATGCTACTGGAGATCAGTGGAGAAATAACTTCAGAAATAATGAAGGGATGGAGCCAAAGCAAAAACAATACCCAGCTATGAGTATGACTGGTGACAGAAGCAAGGTCCGATGCTGTAAAGAGCAATACTGCATAGGAACCTGGAATGTCAGGTCCATGACCAAGGCAAATTGGAAGTGGTCAAACAGGAGATGCCAAGAGTGAGCACCGACATTCTAGGAATCAGCGAACTAAAATGGACTGGAATGGGTGAATTTAACTCAGATGACCACTGTATCTACTACTGTGGGCAGGAATCCCTTAGAGTAAATGGAGTAGCCATCATGGTCAACAAGAGTCCAAAATGCAGTACTTGGATGCAGCCTCAAAAATGACAGAACGATCTCTGTTTGTTTCCAAGGCAAACCATTCAAAATCACAGTAATCCACATCCATGCCCCAACCAGTAATGCTGAAGAAGCTGAAGTTGAATGGTTCTATGAAGACCTACAAGACCTTTTAGAACTAACACCCAAAAAAGATGTCCTTTTCATTATAGGGGACTGGAATGCAAAAGTAGGAAGTCAAGAAACACCTGGATTAACAGGCAAGTTTGGCCTTGGAATACAGAACGAAGCAGGGCAAAGGCTAATAGAGTTTTGCCAAGAGAATGCACTGGTCATAGCAAACACCCTCTTCCAACAACACAAGAGAAGTCTCTACACATGGACATCACCAGATAGTCAACACCAAAAACAGATTGATTACATTCTTTGCAGCCAAAGATGGAGAAGCTCTATACAGTCAGCAAAAAGAAGACCGGGAGCTGACTGTGGCTCAGATCATGAACTCCTTTTTGCCAAATTCAGACAATAGAATATTACTTGGTTATTAAGAAGAATCAAACAATGCCATTTGCAGCAACACGGATGGACCCAGAGATGATCACATTAAGCAAAGTAAGTCAGAAAGACATATACCATATGATATCATTCATACACAGCATCTAAAACAGGATACAAGTGAACCCAGCTGCAAGACAGAAACAGACACACAGACATAGAGAACAGACTCGAGATTGCCAAGGGGCAGAGGAGGCAGAGGAGTGGGGGTCAGCAGATGCAAACTATTACATATAGGGTGGTAACTAACAAGGTCTTACTGTGTAACACAGGGAGCTATATTCAGTATCCTGTGATAAACCGTAGTGGAAAAGACTGTCAAAAACTATATATATGTACAACTGAATAACTGTGCTATACAGCAGAAACTAGCATCACACTGTGAACCAACTATACTTCACTAAGGTTTTTTAAAAACTGAGATATTCACTCACAGGCATGTGCAGAGCTTAAACTGAAATAGAGTTTAGCACACGGTGCTGAGCCCACCCCAAGTCAGCATACAATCCCAACACACTCAGTCCTACAGGAGCCCAGGCCTCTCTGGGGCTTATCAATATGAGACAGGAGCTGGACTGTGGCTCCTGCCTTCACCTTTTCAAAGTGGCATCATCACTAATCCTCGATTAACAAAAACGTCGTTGAAATCACCATTAGTTAAAGTGCAGGAAGAGCAAAATGGGGGTGAGAGAGTTAATTCCTAGGCAGGTGGATAAGATGCCCAGGATCCCCAAGGAAGAGAGAGGGGTCTGTGGCTGTTGAGGAGGAGATAGGGGTCCGGAATTCTCAAGGAGGAGGAAAGGACAAACGTCTTTTTTCTCTACATTTCTTAGTCACATAAAATGTTTTTTTCTTTAAGCCCAGAGCTGATGATTACACAACAAACAACTCAGCTTAAACTCTGTACTAGGGGCCTTCCTCACAGTCGGTAAATCATCTGCCTGCAATGCAGGAGACCTGGGTTCGATTCCTGGGTCAGGAAGATCCCCTGGAGAAGGAAATGGCAACCCATTCCAGTATTCTTGCCTGGAGAACCCCATGGACAGAGAAGCCTTGTGGGCTACAGTCCGTGGGGACCCAAGAGTTGGCCACAACTTAGCAACTAAACTACCACCACCAAGGATTATATAACAACAATGAATCCTGCTTGAGGACAATTTCTCCTTCTTGAAAACCTTCTGACTAATCCTGTTCTCTTAAAGTGTATATTATGGGAGTGGGTCTGGTAAGATCTTTCCATTGTTAGTTCTGATCCTGTCAGCTTAAAATGTAAATTGTGGGAGTGGGTCTAGTAAGATCTTTACAACCTTGAGACATTCTTTTGATTTATTGTAATAACCAATTAAAAAAGTATATAGCTCCCTTCCTAAGACTAGTGAGGGGGGCATTCTCCATCCCCCTTCTGACATCTATGTCAGACACTTTCTCTGTCCCTTTTTCACTTTAATAAAACTCTACTACACAAAAGCTCTTGGGTGCCTGGTCCCTGGTCCCAGAGCTAAATCTTCTTCGGAGATCACAAATCTGACATCGTTCACTCATAAGCTATCAGGGGGAAACATACTGAATACAGCAGTTCTTCCCTTTGCATCAACCATATAGAAGCATTTTAAAAGCAGTCCATATAATCAAAGCTATTGTTTTTCCAGTAGTCATGCATAACGTGAGGAGTCGGACCATAAAGAAGGCTGAGCACTAAAGAAATCTCCTTCTTGAAAACCTTCTGACTAATCCTGTTCTCTTAAAGTGTATATTATGGGAGTGGGTCTGGTAAGATCTTTCCATTGTTAGTTCTGATCCTGTCAGCTTAAAATGTAAATTGTGGGAGTGGGTCTAGTAAGATCTTTACAACCTTGAGACATTCTTTTGATTTATTGTAATAACCAATTAAAAAAGTATATAGCTCCCTTCCTAAGACTAGTGAGGGGGGCATTCTCCATCCCCCTTCTGACATCTATGTCAGACACTTTCTCTGTCCCTTTTTCACTTTAATAAAACTCTACTACACAAAAGCTCTTGGGTGCCTGGTCCCTGGTCCCAGAGCTAAATCTTCTTCGGAGATCACAAATCTGACATCGTTCACTCATAAGCTATCAGGGGGAAACATACTGAATACAGCAGTTCTTCCCTTTGCATCAACCATATAGAAGCATTTTAAAAGCAGTCCATATAATCAAAGCTATTGTTTTTCCAGTAGTCATGCATAACGTGAGGAGTCGGACCATAAAGAAGGCTGAGCACTAAAGAATTGATGCTTTCAAATTATGGTGTTGGAGAAGATTCTTGAGAGTCCCTTGGACAGCAATGAGATTAAACCAATTCAAAAGGAAATCAAACCTGAATAGTCATTGACTGTTACTGAAGATGAAGTTCCAATAGTTTGGGCACCTGATGCAAAGAGCCGACTCATTGGAAAAGACCTTGATGCCGGGAAAGATTGAGCTCAAGAAAAGAAGGGGGAGGCAGAGGATGAGATGGTTAGATATCACCAACTCAATGGACATGAATTTGAGCTAACTCTAGGAGACAGTGAAGGACTGGGGAGGCTTGGCGGGCTGTAGTCCTGCCAAGGGGTCTCAAAGAGTCAGACATGACTCAGTGACTGAACAACAAAACCTGGGGAGGAAGGCAGATGTTCACTCAGCAGCCTGAGTTGCCCGGGCAGGCTTAGACCCTCACCCCCTGTAGCCACCTCGGCCCATGGGCCCCCGTATAGCGCCCCCTCCAATCTCCTCAAGGCCAGGGCAGTGGGAGCAGTGAAGCAGGTCAGGACAGTAGCCACCAGGGGCTGAGGGGGAATAGGGAGTGGTCCTGATAGGCCCGGGAACATAAGGAAAGGTCCAGACACGTGGCCCTGGCTCCAGCAGAAGCACCGCCCACCCCCATCCCCCACCCCCGGGCAGTGCTGGGCAGAACAGTGCACCAAGCAGCAGGACAGAGGCCACGGGAGGGGTTGGGAATGATGTCATACATGGCAGGCCAGGCCCCAGTGTCCCATCTCCAGTGACCAGAGCAACTCACAGGGCCAGTGGAGGTCAAGGACCCTGCTGCCCTGCCCCAGCCCCACCAGCCAGCTCCAAGAGCTAAGCAGCCTGGGCATCGGGTCAGTCTCATGACACCCACCCTGAGGCTGCTCATCCAGGTGCCCTGGGGACTGGAAGGAGGACCAGGCAATGTGGAAGGTCAAGTTCACAGTGCCAGGTAGCACATACCTGCTGGGCCCCCTGGGCTGCAGATAAGGAGTATAAGAAGCACTGACCCCTACGCTAGTCAGACTGCTAGCTGAGGACAAGAACTGTGTGGCTGACCTCCCAAATGACACCACAGACACCTTCCCCGGGGCCCTCCACACTCACCTCCAACACCCCAGCCCCACTGACCCTTCACCCAGACTTGCACCTGTGCCTGAATGCAGCCCATCCCAGCTGGACCCTGCATCTTCTTCCTCAGCCAGATTCTCCTTGCGTCAATCCAAGCTGCCCCCAGGCATCGTATCCTCCCGACACCCCAGCTGGGCTCCATCATCACCACATCCCTTCAGCAGGCAGGTCCTCTCAACACAACCATGAATTAACACGCAGTACATGCTCCAGGCCCTGTGTGGGGTCATGTGGGAGGACAGGATGGACAGGCCCCTGCCTTGATGGGACTCATGGTCTCAGCTGACACACCAAGCCCAGAGCTGACAGTGTGCTGAGTGTCACACACAGAAGGCATCCTTGTCTGGGGGCAGCCCAAGTCCCCTAGTGCTGGACATTCCCAACTCCTCCCCACTGTAGGCTTGGCCTCCTTCATTCCTGTCCAGTTCAGACAACTGGCTCCTTGGTGGCCTTTCCTGAGGCCCAAGCTCCCTGCAGTGCACCCCATGGCAGCGCCAAAGCGCCCATAAAGAGCCCTGAATCATCTCCACCCCACTCAAAAGCCTGCAGGGAAGCTGACCACTGACTCCCGGGGGCAGGGGCACTTCAGGCTCCCAGGCTTAGCTCCTGCACCCGGTCACAAACACCACGCCCCGGCCCCGGTGGGATCCTTGCTGCACCTTCAAGACTTTATATCCCAAGAACCAAAGAATTACAGTAAATGAATTAAGCAACAAGTAACAATAGAGAACACCTCCAAAACAGTAAAAGGAAGGTAATATAAAGATAAATGCAAACTTTAATTGATTAGAAAATAAGAAAATAGAAAAACCTGTTTGAAGTACAGTTACGTGTCTTCAGAAGACAGGGAAGCCAAAATAAGTGTATGGAAAGACATCCCCGTTCCTGGGGAAGGTCAGCTCCCATCCTGTGAGGGCAGTTACCCCCACCGTTCATCTGTGAATGCTCCAGAACTCCAGTGAGGAGTCCAACAAGTTTACCTGGGAAACCAAACCAGCAAGAATGTCCAGGAGAACCATGCAAGGAAAAACAACGTAACGCCTCTGATAAACAGTGTGAGCTTCATGCGTAGACATTCTAACAGTCTGGTAAATTACGGCTCACAGGCCAACCCATCATGAGCTAAGAATGGCTTTTACAGGACCTTCCTGATGGTCCATTAGTAAAGACTCCTCCTGCCAAGGCAGGAGACACAGGTTCAATCCCCGGTCCACAAAGATTCCACATGCTAAAGGGCAATGAAGCTAGGGAGCCACAACTACTGCAGCCTGAGCACCCTAGAGCCTGTGCTCCTCAACAAGGAAGCACCACAACAAAGAGGAGCGCCTGCTCACTGCAAGAGAAAAAGCCCACGTGCAGCTACAAAGACCCGACACAGCCAAAAGTAAATAATAAGAATGGTTTTCTTTTTTAAGTGCTGTGGAAAACAAAAATCAAAAGAAGAAGAAAATGATTACACGGAGATCATATGTAAAACCAGAAAGTCTAAAATATTTGGTTCTGGCCCCTAAAATAGTTTGCCAACCTCTGGCTAATGGAAAAGGCAAGAAAATCCAAAATGACACCGAATCATCAAAAAAGAAAGGTATATGATAAGTGTGACTCTCGAGTTACTTGGGGAAAAGACAAACCTTTTAATAAATAGTGCCGGATCAATCAGAGAGACACTTCGGAAGAGATAAAGCTGATCCAAATCTGCCATCACACAGCAGGATAAACTGCACAGAGATCAGAAATCTACATGTGAGAAATGGAACCTACACGTCCCAGAAGAAAGCATGCACGAATCTCTTACAAAGGAGAAAAAGCCCTTGCATCTATGACTCAGGACTCTAGAAGCAGCAAAATACTGACGCATTAGACTACAGGAAAGAAACACCTTTACATGGCAAAAGCCACCCTAAGCAAAGCAAAAGACGAACAACAAAGTAGAAATCATATTGGTGATTTATATCACAGGCAACAGAGTTCCCGAAACAGGACAAAAGAAATGAAAAATCTGATAGAAAAATGTAATGGAAATGTGCTGCTAATGACAAAAGACATTCAACTTCATTCATCTCACATCAATGAGACTATAAAAATCCTGAAGTGTAGAAACCTGGGACTTCCCTGGGGGTCCAGTGGCTAAGACTCTGGGCTCCTAATGCAGGGGACCCAGGTTCAGTCCCTGGCAGGGGAACTAGATCCTACAGGTTACAACTAAGAGTCCACAGGACACAGCTAAAGATCCTGCCAGCCGAGAAAAAGACTGGCAATCCTGGGTGCTGCAGCTGAGACTTGATGCAGACGAAGAAACAAATACTTACATTTTTTAAAAGTGTAGCAACCCATTTTGTGGGGGAGGCTATCAGAGGGGAGGTTCAATCCCACCCACTGCCAGCAATCTGCCCCCAAAACACACCTTCAGACACAGAAAACCCCAGAAACACAGAGCTGCTCATTGCCTCATTGTCTGAAATAGCAGAACCCTGGAAAGACCCAAACCTCCATCAGTGGGATGATGGCTGAATAAACCACAGGATGTGCACCCAACACAGGACAATGTAGCTGTAAGAACAACGCAGGTGGTTTCCACATGGAGTAGAACCCGGGAGAATGGAAAGTTAACTTTCCATGCTGAACACATGTATTTGGTATGCTACTTTTTGAAGACCAAAAAAAGGAAAAATAAAAATATAAATATTTGCTTAAGCCATAAACTAGAAGCCAGGTTGCCTCCAGGAGGCTGAGCAGGTGGGGACCATCTAAGGGGATGATGATGGGAGGGAGTGAATATTCAACTATGGTTTTATGTTTTGAGCCATGTAAATATTCCAACAGATTAAAGCAAAAAAAAAAGAAAGCTGGGAACTCCTCAGCCACCTCGTGGTCAGGACACAGTGCTTTCACTGCCATGGCATGGGTTCAATCCCTGATCAGGGAACTAAGAGCCTCAAATCACATGCCACAGCCAAAAAACACCGAAGGGAAGGAAAGAAAGCAAACATAAACCTGAAAACGAACCGAAACAGCCAAATCTCACTGAACATCGAATTGGGAACAGCACGCGCTTTTGGCTGCACTCACTCACTCTGCATCCTGTGGGACACAGCCCAGGACCACAGAACTTTCCTCAGCCACATATTGTTTGTAGTTACATTAAGAGGAAAGAGATACAAATAAAATATTTTAAGGAAAAACCTCTAAATTTGAATTAGAAATGTCAAAGTGAAGTCATGTTTTAATATATGCCTCAACTCTGCCCAAGGAAAGGCCTAGAAGCAGTTGAGATCCAGATCAAAACATCTGGGTCATGGCCTCTATCTAGCAAGCATTTACATGGGTGCCAGGCTCCCAGGAGAAACAAGAGACCCAGGGAACAGGAGACTTTTGCTCCATAAAGCAAGGCCCCAGCCAAGTCCAACCAGAGTGTGTCAACAGACCCAGGCCAACCAGAAGGGCTACCACTGGCCAAATGGGGGGAAATTAGGGCATCAAAAACTAGCAATAATGAATAAATAAACATCTGAGAGATCTGAGTGCTACCCCAAAGACAAAACAAAGAGCCAGACATATAAAACCTCAACTGTTACTACTGGAGCAACTGTTACAGTAAGATATTACTCTGAAAATTACAAATTAAAGGTAAAGTATTAAACATTTGTTCTTTTTTGAGGATATAGATGTAGTTCACCATTGGTTGATGAAAGAAAGTCTCTCTTTATAGAGAAATGTCAGCTAATAAAGGGAGACCAAATGCTAGCATTAGAAGAATTACTATTTCAAAAGTTAAAGTGTTAGTCTCTTGGTCTTGTCCAACACTTTGCAACGCCACGGACTGTAGCCCACCAGGCTCCTCTGTCCATAGGATTCTCCAGGCAAGAATACTGGAGTGGGTAGCCATTCCTTTCTCCAGGGGATCTTCCTGACCCAGGGATCAAACCCAGGGCTCCTGCATTGCAGGCAGATTCTTTACCATCTGAGGCACCAGGCAGGCCCTTTGGAAAGTTTCATTAAATAGCTGATTCAGGCAAAGCACAGCCAAGGATGCTAGCACAGTCAGAAAAGAGGCTGTGGAGATCAAATATTCACAAGGAAACCAAAGAACAGCCCCCAGGAATCTTCCAAGTACAAGTGGAAGCACCTCCCTCTTCCCACTGGAGACATCTGGGAGGGTGCCCCAAGGAAGTGCTCACATGAGCACCCCCACAGTGACACAGACTGAGCTTGGTGCCTTCGATGGGATGCATGTGCAGCACGAGCCTTCAACCATGACATGTTCACGCCAAATCCAAAGAGGGACAGAGCCTGCAGCTCTCACCCAGCCAGTGGACAAGAACTGCTGGGGACAAAGGAGGTCGACAGCTAGGTGCAGAAACAATCAGACACACACAGAACACGGGACAGTCTACGAATCGCCTGGTCTCTTCAAAAAGGCACCATCATCACACAAAGAATGCAGGGGACAAGCCTCGATGCAGAGCCTAAAGAGATGACTGCAAATAATACCTGGACCTGGACTGGATGTTGGGCTTCCCTGATGGCTCAGCTGGTAAAGAATCCGCCTGCAATGCGGGAGACCTGGGTTCAATCCCTGAGTTGGGAAGATCCCCTGGAGAAGGGAAAGGCTACACACTCCAGTATTCCAGTCTGGAGAACTCTATGGACTGTATATCCACGGGGTCGCAAAGTGTTGGACACAACTGAGCGACTTTCACTTCACTTCGCTGAACTGGATGACAGAACAAAAAATAACTATAATGGACATAAGTGGGGAAATGGGAAATTTTGATTATTAAATTCTTGTTATCTTAAGATAGAACTGTGTGCACAAAAAAGGGCATCCTTACTTTTTAAGTAATGCAGATCACTGTATTTATTTAAAGGTAGCGTCATCATGCTTGCACTTTACTTTCTACTGATTTGGTGTGGCGAGGGAGAGGTAAGGAACACATATATAAAGCAGGTATTCCCAATCGCACTGATGCAACTTCTGTAGGTGGGGACACAGGATTAGGACTCTTGAAGGAAGCACAGAAAAGAAGGCAGGAAATGGTGGAAAGGGGTCAAAGGGTCCACACGTTCAGCAATGAAGAGGAGAGCAAGGTGGTGCTAGAGGGTCCAGTCCCAGACACTGGTCTGGTGGGAGATGACCCCGGCCATGGCAATCCAGGGATAGGAAGATGAAAGTGAGTTCTTTAGGACAGAGGATGCTCTTGGCTGACCTAGACTCCAGCCCTCACACTAAGGAAAATCCCACTAGATGAAAATCCCACTGAGAGAAGCAGGTTAGAGAGACAACAGTGTGGACAAGGAAGCAAGGGGAGTGACAAGGAAAGACAGTCCCATGCATGTGGTGCAGAAGGACGAGGGCCAACACAGGCAGACAAAACGGCCAAGGACTCGGGGGAACCTTCCTGAAAGGAAAGGGGACGGTAGTAAGAGAGGAAACTCCAGAGGCACACCCCACTCATGAAGAAAAAGAAGAAACAAAAAGAAATTCTTCTCACAATGTAGAGCAGTGGATAGTGTGGCAGAGGCAGCCACCAGGCCCACGGGCCCCAGGTTCAACAAGCTGTGATTCCTACTATAGGACCTCATGAGCCTGCTGAGAGCTGCCCCTAGGGAGCGTGGGAGCCACGTCGTGGGCTCTAGAGACCAGGACGCAGACCTTGAGAGGAAGCGGTGCCCTCCATGAGAACCAGCGGTCGGGGCTGCCAAGACTGTAAACATCCAGTCTTTGCCCAGAGACAACAACGTCTCGAATGCTGCTTTCCATAAGTGGGTCCAGCCACCAAGAAATAGCAGTTGTGTGGCAGAGCTGAGACCAAGGCTTTGGCCCTCTGCCCTCATTCACCCCTGAGTCTCCGCTTCCATCTCTGGCAAAACCAAACTTTGGGTCCTAGGAACATCATTTTGCTTAAGACAACTATTCAAGGTTGAGGAATGACTCACTTTTCAAGCTTGGTGGGTATGGTTTCCCTGCTTTTTAAAACCTTTTATGTCCTATTAACTCTCTGGAATCTTTATGAAGGTCACAAACCTCCATCCCCTCCTCACGGGATACACAAAATCAATTCCAGATGGATTCTAGATTTGAATATATAAAAAGGCTTCAAGAAGACAACACAGAGTGTATCTTCAAAACTTTGTGCTGACAGACTCATTTTGGAGTGCAGCTTAGGTGTGCTGTGTGCTCCAATGTCCCCATGGACTTGTGATTCTTGTGACCCTATGGACTGTAGCATGCCAGGCTTCTCTGTCCATGGACTTTTACAGGCAAGAATACTAACATGAGTTGCCATTTCCTTCTCCAGGACATCTTTCTGGCCCAGGAACTGAAGCAATAATTCTTGTGTTTCCTGCATTGACAGGTAAGATTCTTTACCACTAGCGCCACCTGGGAAGCCCACAACTTAAGAAATCTATACATTAAGAAAAAGACTGATAAACTGAACTTAATGGAAAACTACTGTTAACCAAAACACACCATTAACAGAATCAAAGGCAAGGCACACAGTGGGAGGAGCTATTTGTAACATCTCAAGAAGGAGAGGGATCAGGATATACACATAACACCTACAAACTGAAAAATAGACAACACAATGAAAAGTGGACAAAGCACTTCAAAAGAGGATCAGCCTAAGGCAATGGTGTGTGGAAGGTCATTGGTCATCCAGGAGGCTGCACACGGGGAGATGCTGGCACCCACCAGGACCGTGAAAGAGACAAACAGAACCTCACACACACCACAATTGGAGGGACACAGATGGTTCCGACGTGGGATCTACTCCAGTGGGTGTGTAAGCTGCTTGGGGAACCCACCAAAGCTAGACCTATGCCACCAGAGACCCAGCAACTTCAGTTCCAAGGAGGCTGCACACAGGGAGATGCGGCACCCACCAGGACCGTGAAAGAGACAAACAGAACCTCACACACACCACAATTGGAGGGACACAGATGGTTCCGACGTGGGATCTACTCCAGTGGGTGTGTAAGCTGCTTGGGGAACCCACCAAAGCTAGACCTATGCCACCAGAGACCCAGCAACTTCAGTTCCAGGCACAGAACAATGCGGATGCACCAAAAGAATGATCTCCAGTACCGCCCAGTACTGGAGAGGGCGTGGAGAAAGGGGACCCTCATCTACTATTACTGGGAAGGTAACTTCACACAGCTACTATGAAAGCTCTGTAGAGGTTCCTCGAAAAACTTAAAAATAGAATTACCATATGAACCAGCAGTCCCACTCTTGGGTATTTAACCAAAGAAAATATAGGAAAAAAAAAAACACTAACTCGAAAATATTCTGCAGCCTCGTGTTCACTGTAGCATTATTTACAACAGCCAAGATGTGGAAGAAACCTGAGTGTCCATCTGTGGATGAACAGACAAAGAAAACGTGGTGTGGGGACTTCCCTGGTGGTGCAGTGGCTGAGAATCCACCTTCCAGTGCAGGGGCCGTGGATCCGAGTCCTGGTCAGGGAGCTGAGATCTCACATGCCGCAGGGCAACGAAGCCCATGCGACACCACTGCTGAGCCTCGGGCCCTGCAGCCCACGTCACACCTGGGGAGCAGCCTGCGCATCGCGGCGAAGACCCTGTGTGTCATAACTCAGACCCAAAGCAGCCAAAAAGATAAATAAATGCCTCAAGAGAAAGAAAACATGTTATGTATATATGTGAAATATTATGCAGCCATTAAAAAAGAAGGCAGTCTTGTTTGCAACGATGTGGATGGATCAGGGGGTTCCCAGGTGGTGCTAGTGGTAAAGAATCCCCCTGCCAACGCAGGAGATGCAAGAGACGTGGGTTTGAGACATATGCCATATGATCTCACTTATATGTGAAATCTTTAAAAAAAAAAATCAGGCTTGTTAAATACAGAGAACAGACTGGTAGTTGCAAGAGGTGGGGGAGGGGAGGCAGGGGGGAGTGGGTAGGTGAAATGGGTGAAGGGGTTAAAAGGTACAAACTTCTAAGTATAAAATAAGTAACTCATGGGCACGCAATGGACATCATGGTGACTATGGTTAATAACACCATATTGCACATTTGAAAGTTGCTGAGAGAGTATATCATAAAAGTTCTCACACAAGGATTAAAAGAACTTTATGATTCATATGTTTGATGATGGATGTTACCTAGACTTGTGCTGGTCACTTCACAGTTTTTACAAATGTTCATCATAGTAGTATTCAAAAGAGCCAAAACCTGGAAATGATTCAACAGACTGTGAACAGCAGAATGGGTAAGCCCTCTGGAATATTCCAATGATGTGTTTCTATACAGCCAAGACCACAGATAAGCTACTGCTATATACAGCAACATGAATGAATCTCAGACTTGAGGCTCAGTGAAAGAAATTAAATTCCAAGGGTACATACAATATGCTCCTCTTTAAGTTCAAAAAACTGATAAAACTGATCTAGAATGATAGAACTCAGAACAGCAGCTATCCTTGTTGTTGTTGTTCAGTTGCTAAGTCGTGTCTGGCTCTCTGCGATCCCATGGACTGCAGCATACCAGGCTCTTCTGTCCTGCACTGTTTCCCAGAGGTTGCTCAGAGTTATGTCCATTGAGTCAGTGATGCCATTCCACCATCTCAACCTCTGGCAACCCCTTCTCCTTTTGTCTTCTATCTTTCCTAGTATTAGAGTCTTTTCCAATGAGTTGGCTCTTCAGCATCAAGTCCTTCCAATGACTATTCAAGGTTGATTTCCTGTAGGATTGACTGGTTTGATCTCCTTGCAGTCCAAGGGACTCTCAAGAGTCTTCTCCAGCATCACAGTTAAAAGCATCCATTATTCAGTGCTTCAACTACAGTTCAGTTTAGTCACCCAGTCGTGCCCGACTCTTTGCGACCCCATCAAGTGCAACATGCCAGCCTTCCCTGTACTTCACCAACTCCTGGAGCTTACTCAAACTCATGTCCATCAAGTCAGTGACGCCATACAACCATCTCGTCCTCTCTCATCCTCTTCTCCTCTCACCTTCAATCTTTCCCAGCATCAGAGTCTTTTCCAATGAGTCACTTCTTCACATCAGGTGGCCAAAGTAATGGAGTTTCAACTTCAGCATCAGCCCTTCCAAAGAATATTCAAGACTGATTTCCTTTAGGATGGACTGGTTGGATCTCCTTGCAGACAAAGTGACTCTCAAGAGTCTTCTCCAATAACCCAGTTCAAAAGCATCAATTTTTCAGCATTCAGCCTTCTCGATGGTACAACTCTCACACCCATACATGATTACTGGAAAAACCATAGCTTTAACTAGATGGAACTTTCTTGGCAAAGTAATGTCTCTGCTTTATAATATGCTGTCTAGGTTGGTCATAGCTTTTATTCCAAGGAGCAAGTGTCTTTTAATTTCATGGCTTCAGTCACCATCTGCAGTGATTTTGGAGCCCCCAAAAATAATGTCTGTCACTGTTTCCACTGTTTCCCCATCTATTTCCCATGAAGTGATGGGAATGGAGGTCATGATCTTAGTTTTCTGAATGTTGAACTTTAAGCCAGTTTTTTCACTCTCCTCTTTCACTTTCATCAAGAGGCTCTTCAGTTCCTCTTCACTTTCTGCCATAAGGGTGGTGTCATCTGCATATCTGAGGTTATTGATATTTCTCCCAGCAATCTTGATTCCAGCTTGTGCTTCATCGAGCCCTGCATTTCACATGATGTACTCTGCATAGAAGTTAAATAAGCAGGGTGACAATATACCACCTTAATGTACTCCTTTCCCAATTTGGAACCAGTCTGTTGTTCCATGGCTGGTCCTAGCTGTTGCTTCTTGACCTGCATTCAGATTTCTCAGGAGGCAGGTAAGGTGGTCTGGTATTCCTGTCTCTTGAAGAATTTTCCACAGTTTGTTGTGATTCACACAGTCAAAGGCTTTGGCATAGTCAATAAAGCAGATGTTTTTTCCGGAAGTCTCTTGCTTTTTCACTGATCCAACAGATGCTGGCAGTTTGATTTCTGGTTCCTCTGCCTTTTGTAAATCCAGCTTGACCATCTGGAAGTTCACAGTTCATGAACTGTTGAAGCCCCGCTTGGAGAATTTTGAGCATATTTTACTAGCGTGTGAGGTGACTGCAACTGTGCAGCAGTTTGAAATTCTTTGGCATTGCCTTTCTTTGGGATTGGAATGAAAACCGACCTTTTCCAGTCCTGCGACCACTGCTGAGTTATCCAAATTTGCTGGCATATTGAGTGCAGCACTTTCACACCATCATCTTTTAGGATATGAAATAGCTCAACTGGAAATCCATCACCTCTGCTAGCTTTGTTCGTACTGATGCTTCCAAAAAACCACTTGACTTCACATCCCAAAATCTCTGGCTCTAGGCAAGTGATCACATCATCATGGTTATCTGGGTCATGAAGATCTTTTTTGTACAGTTCTTCTGTGTATTCTTGCCAGCTCACCCTAGTATTTTCAGCTTCTGTTAGGTCCATCCCGTTTCTGTCCTTTATGTGCCCATCTTTGCATAAAATGTTCCCTTGGTATCTTTAATTTTCTTGAAGAGATCTCTAGTCTTTCCCATTCTACTGTTTTCCTCTATTTATTTGCATTGATCACTGAGGAAGGCTTTCTTATCACTCTTTGCTGTTCTTTGGAACTCTGCATTCAAATGAGTACATCCTTCCTTTTCTCCTTTGTCTTTCTCTTCTCATCTTTTCTCAGCTATTTGTAAGGCCTCCTCAGACAACCATATTGCCTTTTTGCCTTTCTTTTTCTTGGGGATGGTCTCGATCACTGCCTCCTGTACAATGTAAAGAACTTCTGTCCATAGTTCTTCAGGCACTCTGTCTATCAGATCTAATCCCTTGAATCTATTTCTCAGTTCCACTATATAATCATAAGGGATTTGATTTGGGTCATATCTGAATGGTCTAGTGGTTTTCCCTACTTTCTTCAATTTAAGTCTTAATTTGGCAATAAGGAGTTCATGTTCTGGGCCACAGTCAGCTCCCAGTCTTGTTTTTGCTGACTGTATAGAGTTTCTCCATCTTTGGCTGCAAAGAATATGATCAATCTGATTTGGTTATTGACCATCTGGTGATGTCCATGTGTAGAGTTGTCTCTTGTGTTGTTGGAACAGGGGTTTACTATGACCAGTGCATTCTCTTGGCAAAACTGTTAGCCTTTGACCTACTTCGTTTCGTACTCCAAGGCCAAATTTCCCTATTACTTCAGGTATCTCTTGACTTCCTACCTGGAGAAGGAAACGGCAAACCACTTCAGTGTTCTGGCCTTGAGAACTTCATGAACAGTATGAAAAGACAAAAAAAAATAGGACACTGAAAGATGAACTCCCCAGGTTGGTAGGTGCCCAATATGCTACCTAAGATGAGTGGAAGAATAACTCCAGAAAGAATGAGGAGACGGAGCCAAAGCAAAAACATCCAGCTGTGGATGTGACTGGTGATGGAAGTAAAGTCTGATGCTGTAAGGAGCAATATTGCATAGGAACCTGGAATGTTAGATTCATGAGTCAAGGCAAATTGGAAATGGTCAAACAAGAGATGGCAAGAGTGAACATTGACATTTTAAGAATCAGTGAACTAAAATAGACAGGAATGGGTGAATTTAACTCAGATGACCATTATATCTACTAGTGTGGGCAAGAATCCCTTGAAAGAAATGGAATAGCCATCATAGTCAGCAAGAGTCCAAAATGCAGTACTCAGATACAATCTCAAAAACGACCAAATGATCTGTTTGTTTCCAAGGCAATGCACTATCACAGTAATTCAAGTCCATGCCCCGACCAGTAATGCTGAAGAAGCTGAAGTTGAACGGTTTTATGAAGACCTACAAGACCTCCTGGAGCTAACACCCAAAAAAGATGCCCTTTTCATTATAGGAGACTGGAATGCAAAAGTAGGAAAGAACTCTTAAGACACAACAAATAAGAAAATAAACAACCCAAAATAAAAATGGGCTAAAGATCTAAACAGATATCTCACCAAAGAAGATATACAGATAGTAAGTAAGTAGATGGAAAGACACATTACAACAGCCATCATGAGGGAATATAATTAAAATAATGAGCTATCCTACGTGGCTTCCCAGGTGGCTCAGTGGTAAAGAATCCATGTGTCGATACAGGAGACCAGGGTTCAATCCCTGGGTCGGGAAGATCCCCTGGAGGAGGAAATGGCAACCCATTCCAGTATTCTTGCCTGGAGAATTCCACAGACAGACGAGTCTGGTGAGGTCACAAAGAGTGGGACACAACTGAGCAACTAAACAACAACCACAACCACGACAGACCTGTTTGGACAGCCCGAATACAGGATACCGATGACGTCAGACGCTGGCAAGGACGCGAAGCACCAGGAACTCTCACTCACTGCCGGTGCGAATGCAACAGGGTGCAGCCACGTGGAAGACAGCTGGGCAGTTTCTCTAAAAACGTAACCTACTTTTTATATGTCTGTGTGTTACTTGCTCAGTTGTGTCCAACTCTTTGTGACCCCACAGACCATAGCCCACCAGCCTCCTCTGTCCATGGAACTTTCCAGGCAAGAATACTGGAAAGGGTGGCCAGTCCCTTCTCCAGGTTTATCTTCCCAACCCAGGGATCAAATCCAGGTCTCCCACATTGCAGGCAAATTCTTTAATGTCTGAGCCTCAAGGGAAGCCCATATGATGCATCAGCTGGGCTCCAGGGTATTTACCCAAATGAGTTGAAAATCCTGAACAAAATGTTTACAGTAAGTCACCCACATATGAACCTTCAAGTTGCAGACTTTCAAAGACGTGGCTGTGCTTCCATCTGCTTCAGGCATGAGTGAGAGCGCAGCTTGGCCTCTGTCTCCTGCTGCTGACGCTCCTTCAGCTCTACTGTCTCCCGCCTCCCCACCTCCACCAGTCAGCAACTCTTCTTGGCTGTTCACTCAATGCCAGCCCGGGTGCCAGCTGTTGTGCTGTACTATTGTACTGTATTGTAGACTTTAAATGTCTTCTTGATCTTTTTTATGTTTGTTTTTTATGTATTGTGTGAAAAGTATTATAAACCTATTACGGTAGAGTACTGTACAGCTGATTGTGTTGGCTGGGCATCGAGGATAAATCTCTTGGACTTAAAAGGTGGTCTCAGAATGGAACTTGTTTGTATTTTGTATGTAGGGGATTTACTATGTAGCTATTTTGTCATAACTGCCAAAAACTGGAAGCAATCAAGACACCTTTCAGTAGATGAATGGGTAAATAAACTGAGGTATATCCAGACCACAGAGTATTATTCAGT
>SJYC01115543.1:0-20135 GCA_006408675.1 Madoqua kirkii | reverse complement strand
TTTTATTTAATGTTTGGAGATAATATACCAAATATTTTACAAAAAGTATAATTAAACTATGATGTAAATAATGCTGTAATACTTTTTGTTATTTAAATTTCCATAGGCATTTATTCTTAAATGGAGATACATTTTTCCTGAAGTTATCTAGCTAACAAACTCTTTGGCAAGAGAGATATCAGCTGTCAATCTATTCACTATTTTTTAAAAATAATTGACAGTTAATAATTGTTCTGTTAAATTACACAACCATCATTATTCCCTCTTGCAATAGTAAACATGCAGTTAACATTTTAAATGAACGATAGAATTTCAACATATAATGCACATGGGAAATTTTACTTAAAGTTATTTCTGAAATGGTTGCCTATATTTGAGCATGATTATTCAGATATTAATAATAAATCTTAACAATCAGTTATCAATTTATTACCTCACAGATCCAGATTTACCCTTTAACACATGCTGGGCAAATGAACTGAATGAAATTCTTCTAAGCCTCTCTGCTTTCCAGTGTGTGTGATGTTGAACTTTCTCAGTAGAGGGCACTGAAGGGACATTGCAGGATCAAGGCGTCTTCCTGCTGTTTCTGGTTGCTGGGTCAGCAGGTGCGTGGAAAGACATCTGGGTACATCACTGCAGCCATCTACCCAGAATGCAGCCTTAGCTCTAGTCTGTCCTGGTGATAGCTCCAGAGCTGTGACTTTTCCATAGCACTCTCAACATGATGCCATATATTCAAGGCCTCCTGCCCACGTTGGCACCCCTGTCCCTGTTTGCATGTAAGCTACCCCAGGTTTGTCTCCCATAGTCTCTCTGCCATGGCCCTCTTGACATGGACACTCTGTGCTCCAGGACCCCTGCCAGGCCAGGGCACCTGTTTCCTCTGCATGTCCATGTGCCTCCATTCCCTCCACATGTCTACATGCTGCCTATTGTCAGAGGTTCACCTCACAGATACTGTGCTCCAAGCTGTCTGCTGCGTCGGAAACCCTATTCCCTCTGCATGCTCACATACCTGACTGTGCTCACCTGTGTCCCGCTTGTATCTCCCCTTGGCCCTCCTCCACTCCAGAGGGCTGCTTCCTTCTCACCCACCAACTCCCAGCAAACTCTGGACTGGAATAATCAGCAAATCCCTTGTCATCCTGGAGGTTTGAAATCCAGTGTAGGGAAGGAAGTCTTCTTTTCCTAGTTTGGGTACTCTCTCTCTGCCCTAGGCAAGATTTAGAATTCTCTTATGCAATGAATGGAGTCATTCCTTTATCATAGTGAATAATTATTTATATTAAACTTTCTCTGTTTAAATCACTGTGTACTTTTAAGTACTCTTGTTGGCCTAGAATTCATACAGCATGCTTTACTTTTACTATAGTTGTCATGCTGACAGGACCTGATGGTAACATCCATGATCTTAAGTACCAGAAATAATGCCAACATTCAGTATGTTCACTTTTCCAAAATTGAATAACAGTGTTTGCCACAAAACCAAACTTCAAATTGAACTTTAGGGCACTCCTACTGTCAACATTTAACTTTACAGTTTATATATCCAGCCCACATTTCTGTTCTGAACTCCAACTGGTATATCCAAGTACTTATTAAACATTTCTACTTGGATGGTTGAAAGATCCTCCCCTGCATCCCAAACCCAAAGCAAAACAAGTGAAAAAAAAAAAAAACTTGTTGAACACGTACTGTCTAATCTTACCGTTATGCCCTACCTCGTCACCTGTAACTGTTCTCTCCATCTCAGTAATAGCAGTTTCATTTTCATTTTGTGTTTCTAGAACCTTCTTTCATTTTCATTTTGTGTTTCTAGAACCGTCTTCCTTGATTCTTCTGATGCTCTCAATCCCAGATATGGTTTGTGAGCAAGTCCTGTAGGTTCTATCTTCAAAATGTATCCAATTTTCAACAGCTTTGTATCTCATCTAAAGGTAACATTTGGTTCAAGCTACTGTCTTAACTGGATCTTTGCAAGCATTTCTTAACTAGTGGTCTTGCTGCTTTTCTTACCTGTGGTCTACTCTCACATTACGTCTCTGTTCAAAACCTCCAGTAGCTTCTAGTGTTAACTAGATTAAAAACAAAGACCCAAGGCCTACAAGGACTTGGTAGACCTGGCTCTCCTCTTCCTCTGTGAACTTACCTCCTTCTCTCTCCCTTGCTCACTGTGCTCTAGGCCAACTGTTCCTTGAACTTTCCATGTAAGCTCAATCCTGTAGTATTCCTCCTCCAAAGATCCACATGGCTCACTTCTTCATCTATTTCAAGATTCATAGTCCCCTTTATCTCATTTTATTTTGAGATATTTTTTCATGGTGATTACTCAGTATTTACAGTTTATTTGTCTGCTGTTCCTGGAAGGTTATCCTCATAAGGGCAACACCTTGTCAAGTTAGTTCACTGCCATATCCTCAGCATCTAAAATTGTGCATGGTGTGTGTAAATGCTCAAGGAATATTTGTTGAATGAATAAATGAAGGAGTTGGTTGCCTATAATATTTCATTCAAGTATTGATCTTATGGAGCATCAAATCCCCATTTACAGACAGAAAGTTGGAGCAGGAAAGTTTTAATTATTTTTTCATGGCAATAATAAATAGCTGTTAACATTAAATCAGTTCAGTTCAGTCACTCAGTCATGTCCAGCTCTTCGCAACTCCATGGATTGCAGCATGCCAGGCTCCTTGTCCATCACCAACTCCCGCAGCTTGCTCAAACTCTTGTCCATCGAGTTGGTGATGCCATCCAACAAGCCATAAGGGTGGTGTCATCTGCATATCTGAGGTTATTGATATTTCTTCTGGCAGTCTTTATTCCAGCTTGTGCTTCATCCATCCCATAAATAAGTAGCAATAAATGGCAGAGTATTTGAATTCAAACATATCTGTAACCAAAGCTCATGCATGACTTTTAACTAAATCATACTGTCTCTCAGAATTTCTAACACATATATAAGTAAATATAATCAAATATATGACAATATATAATATATATATTTAAAGTATATTTGAAACTGAGAATATTTTCTTTGCCACTTAGTTGGTAAGAGTAGGCCACTTTAGTGTTTAAGTGTTATATTAGGTACATTCTATTCTAGTGAGAGTAACAGTTGTACTTAAGAATATCCAAAATTTGCATATAATAATTATGGAATATCTGGTATTATTTTGTTTTACTGTGTAACAAACTACCCTAAAATTTGGTGGCAACTCTTTATAAATCTCGAAGCAGCAAGGAGTTGAAACAGAGGCTCAGTTGATCTTGGCTGAGAGTTAGCTGTCAAATATTTTCTTTGCCACTTAGTTGGTAAGAGTAGGCCACTTTAGTGTTTAAGTGTTATATTAGGTACATTCTATTCTAGTGAGAGTAACAGTTGTACTTAAGAATATCCAAAATTTGCATATAATAATTATGGAATATCTGGTATTATTTTGTTTTACTGTGTAACAAACTACCCTAAAATTTGGTGGCAACTCTTTATAAATCTCGAAGCAGCAAGGAGTTGAAACAGAGGCTCAGTTGATCTTGGCTGAGAGTTAGCTGTCTCTTGGCTGGTCTAGACTGGCCATTTTTGGGGTAACTGGACCAGTTTAGGAGGTGACCCATGTGAGTATCACTCTCCAGCAGGTTAATAGGTATGTTCTGTTATTGGCAAGGTTGAAAAAAAAAAAGCAAGCGTCACTGTGCATATCCACTCATTTCAAGCGTCTATTCACTTTGTGTCTTTAAAATTTTCAGTGGCATAGCAAGTCATTGTATGAGCCTGGAGTCAAGCGGTTTCCTTTATGTTTTACCTTCATTACAGTGTTTCTGATTTTCTCTTTCCATCACTTGACTGTTAATGTCTACTGAGTTTCAGTCACTTTTTTCTCCCTCCTCTAAAATGCCAAATTTCCAGGAGAAGACCAAATCAAATTAACTCTTTTCTGTACCTGTTATAAGTATAACATGGAAAAACTGGTTAACACATTATTTAAATGCTCATTATGTAAAGGTGTCACCTAATCTTGAAGACAAAACAGATAACTAATTTCAGGGAAAATTCCTTACAAAGTTGAAATTTTGTAACTGTTAAACATGAATAACAAACTACATGGAAACAAATTATGGAAGATTCATTTCCCTCCTTTTGTAGTTAAATATAACAAATAGTATAAAAGTTAAATTCCAATAATGGCTGTAGTTTATTATTAAATCATGCTGCCATGTTTAATTGTTAGAAATACTCAGGATCTTCTAAAATTTTTTCCATTTCCAAATTAAATGGGAGTCATTGAGGATAAATGATAAAACCTTAAAAAAATTAAAGAAAGGAAAATGAAACCAAACTTAGCCTGGCTCACTTACTGCACTCCTTTGTGAGCTTGTTATAGGTATGAAATGGAAAAACTGATTAAAAGAATGTATTGTATTTGATATTTAGCAAACATATTAATAAAACAAAGAGAGAAGCAAAGTCAGTAATGAATCCCATGGATACAGGAACCTGGTGGGCTATAGTCCATAGGGTCGCAGAGAATCAGATACAACCGAAGCACATTAGCATGCACATGGGACCCTTGTCTTGACAAACATGTCATCATCAAATAGAGACAGTTTTATTGGGCTTCTCTGGTGGCTCAGGTGGTAAAGAATCTGACTGTAGTGCAGGATACTCTGAGTTTGATCCCTGGGTTAGGAAGATTCCCTAAGAAGGGAATGGCTACCCACTCCAGCGTTCCATGATGGAGGAGCCTGGCAGGCTACAGTCCATGGCGTCACGAAGAATCAGACACAACTGAGTGCCTACCACTTAAACACTGTAAAGCCTCTCTCACAACTTATCAACAGCTGAGTTTCATTTGCCTTTTAGGTCATAAAATCCCTGAGCTTCTAAATTTGATGCAGAAAGAAAGTTTTTTTGTCAGTGTCCAGAAATGTATTATACTTACTCATGCTGAATATTTTGTGATTTCAGATGACAGTGAGATATTTCTCACAGATTTAAATTGCTTATACTTGTTTTGAACTTACTGAAATTTAATAAATATTTATTAAGTGAATTACCTATTTGAAAAAAAGCATGCTATAAAATTGAACATGTGATGTCTAGAATTAAATATCGAAAAACTAATTAAAAGAGAAGAAACAAGTATTGATTGGCAGTCGCAATTTAGCATGTCAATTATTTAAGATTTTATGTATGTATTGAATTTATCTGTTTGACAAAAACAAGTACCAGAAGAAAACTTACCTGATAGTTATTTTTCTTATAAAAGCAAAAATTAACAGTCTCCTAAAGATGCATTTTATTAATTTTAAATTGACAAATTGGTTCATTTTGATATTAAAATTCTTCACCAAAGTCTATATTGGATGGCAAACTGAAATCATTGAATGCCCTATTAGTTGTCATGTTAATGCCTGTACATACAATTGATCACCGCCTCCTGTACAATGTCATGAACCTTCGTCCATAGTTCTTCAGGCACTCTGTCTATCAGATCTAATCCCTTGAATCTATTTCTCACTTCCACTGTATAATCATAAGGGATTTGATTTAGGTCCTACCTGAATGGTCTAGTGATTTTCCCTACTTTCTTCAATGTAACTCTGAATTTAGCAATAACAACTTTATTTAGAAAGATGGTCTTATGTAAAAACTGATTATTCATTGATATGTATATACATCTTAGGTCACCAAGCAGGTATTGCCATATACCTAATCTAATTTTACAGCATTCTTTGACTGTTCTACCTCAAGGTCAGAAATCATTCACAGCCTTTCCCCCAGAAGGCTCAGTGCTCTGTGGTGACCTAAATGGGAAGGAAATCTGAAAAAGAGGGGATATGTGTATATGTATGGCTGATTCACTTTGCTGTACTGTAGAAACTAACAACATTGTAAAGCAATGCTGCTGCTGCTGCTGCTAAGTCACTTCAGTCATGTCTGACTCTGTGCAACCCCATAGACGGCAGCCCACCAGGCTCCCCCATCCCTGGGATTCTCCAGGCAAGAACACTGGAGTGGGTTGCCATTTCCTTCTCCAATGCATGAAAGTGAAAAGTGAAACTGACGTCACTCAGTCGTGTCCGACTCTTTGTGACCCCATGGACTGCAGCCTACCAGGCTCCTCCATCCATGGGATTTTCCAGGCAAGCATACTGGAGTGGGGTGCCATCACCTTTTCCAAAAGCAACACTACTCCATTAAAAATTGATTTTTAAGAAAGATACTTTCTTCATTTCCAATATAAGCATTTAAAGCTACAAATTTCCCTGTAACTGCCATTTTACTTATTAGTTTTGATGTACAACATCACTTTTTCATTCAGTTTTAAACAGCCATCTCTGTATTGATTTCTTTATTGACCTACGGGAAAATTAGAAGTATATTTTAAAATTCAAAAATCCAGCAGTTTGGAGCCTTCTGGGGGAAAGGTAGTGAATGATGATTTCTGACCTTGAGGTACGACAGTCAAAGAGTGCTGTAAAATTAGCTTACACTTATATGACAATACCTGCTTGGTGACCTAAGATATATACATATATCTATGAATAATCAGTTTGTATAAGTTTTAAAGTATACCTGAAAATAATGTATGTTCTCTAAACTGGTTGTACAGGTTTTATAATACCATCTTTCTAAACTGTATTTTATAATATCACCATTAATTTTTTGTTTTATCTATCAATTCACTGAGAGAAATGTATCAAAATCTATGATTATAGGTTTGTCAGCTTCTCCCTATAAAGTCCATTAACTAGTCCTTCATATTTGGAGGTTACATCTGTTGGAAGTTCCCGGACTGAGAGTCATTTTTCCTAGTGAATTACTCTCAATTATTATTTAATAGGTTTCTTGATTTCCAGCAATGCATTTGCCTTGTCACTTTTGTCTGATGTTAATATTGTTAAGCTGCTTTCATTTAACATTTTAACACACCTTTCTCCACCTGTTACTTTCTACTCAAGAGGCACTGATAGTTCAGACCTCAGCTCTGTCCCTTATGAGCCATGTGACTGGCCAAAGACAACAACATATTTGGTATATTCCAATCCATTGCAGTGTAAATCCATTAGTTTATAATGATATGAGAAAAAAAAGCCATTGGAGCCATCTTTGAAGGATACTGGTAACTGCCTGGTTACTTTGAAAATCGGCAAATAAAGGGGGAAACATGCATTCTTTTGGCTTCCCTATATGCATTGCACCTCTAGATAACCAAACAGTTGATGAGGAAAAGTGTCTTTTTAAGGAAGCATTCTGGCTGATAAATGAAGTATTCCAGAAGTAGTATAAGAAGTAACCAGGTGTCAGCAGAGATGGGGACACACCACCAGTGACAAAGACTCTCTGCCCCATACGAAGAGCATGCATCTGCCTTTGCAGCTAGATCTCACTCCAATTTACAGGAGAAATAGGGACGAGAGGAACACTGCAGAGGCCACCGCTGAGCCCTGAAACCAAAGTGCAGGCTCTGGGGGGCCAGCAACTCTATGACGTCAACAAATAAACTAAGATGAAAAAGCAAGGATGGGAAGGTGATGACAACTACAGGTAGAAAGAGACTCGAGAGGCACACCTTCCCAACATATGGACCTTAGGTCCTGATCTGAACAAACTACTAAAATTTTTATGAAGTTATTGGGGAAGTGTTAATATTGGCTAGATATTTGCTAATATTAAATCATCATTCTTTTTTGAGTGGGGTAATATTATTGAGTTTCTGTTTCTCAAAAAAAAAAAAAAAGACTCTAGGGATTTCCCAGGTGGTCCAGTGTCTAAGACTCCATGCTCCCAATGCAGAGGTCCAGGGTTCAATCTCTGGTCAGGGAACTAGGTCCTGCAAGCCACAACTAAGAGTTTGCATTGCTCAACTAAAGATCCCACATGCTGCAGAGGAGCTTGGCAGGCTACAGTCCCTAGGACTGCAAAGAGCTGGACATGACTGAAGAGACTTAGCACGCATGCTGCAATGAAGATCAAAGATCCCGCATGCTTCAGCTAAATAATAAAATTTTTTTAATGGTTAAAGCTAAAAGGCTTTTTTAAAAAGACTCTATCTTTTTAGATACACATAAGACAACATCTAGAGATGAAATTATATGTCTAGGCTATGGTTCAGATAGCCCTGGTTTGGGGAGGAGTCTGGGTGGGATGTCATTGACAAACGTCAGAGCTAATTGGCAGGAGCACTGATTATTCATTATACTAGTTGCTCAAATTCTGTACCTGTTTGAAGTTTTTCATTTTTCAGCATGTTTTAAATAATAAAACTCACAGAGCTCAGCACTGGGTTCTCTGTATGCCAGACCCCCAGGCTCACCTGCATCAAAGGAGCCATCCTTCTGGATCTGGGCGAGGATGTGTGACAGGGAGGCAGAGCTGGTCTTCCCGGCATCAGCCAGCTCCACGAGCTGCAGCCGTGGTGTGGTCTCAGGTGGGAAGCGGTAGAACTGGAACGTGAAGTACACAGTCTGTGGCCATGGCGCTGCCTGCTCATCCTGGGGCACCCTGGATCCAACAACACCCCGAGTCAACCAGGCGCCCTGGCGGAGAACTGGCCTTTCATCACATGTTTGCGGGGAGACCGCCTCCTCCACCCCCACAGCAGCCACACGGTAATGTCTGGGAACCCTCTGGGCAGTCCCCCTTCAGGTGTGATGGACAGCCCTGCCCTCGGGGCTATAGCAGCACCCAAGGATCGGGCAACACGCTGTCCATGTTGTAACCAAGGGCCGTAGGAGACCGGGTAAAGCAGAGTTTATAGCATTTGAAAATGGCTGGGGGTGGGTCCTAGCCAGACTGAAACAAAGACACAGGGCATTCCGTAATCACTAAGGCCTGATCATAGGTTTCTGCCGGGTCAGAACCACATGGACGCTTTCTCTCAACACGAGAAATGCAAAAGCCAGGTAAAGAGTAACAGATGAAATAATCAAGAATTTACCATCCCAATGCAGAGGTCCAGGGTTCAATCTCTGGTCAGGGAACTAGGTCCTGCAAGCCACAACTAAGAGTTTGCATTGCTCAACTAAAGATCCCACATGCTGCAGAGGAGCTTGGCAGGCTACAGTCCCTAGGACTGCAAAGAGCTGGACATGACTGAAGAGACTTAGCACGCATGCTGCAATGAAGATCAAAGATCCCGCATGCTTCAGCTAAATAATAAAATTTTTTTAATGGTTAAAGCTAAAAGGCTTTTTTAAAAAGACTCTATCTTTTTAGATACACATAAGACAACATCTAGAGATGAAATTATATGTCTAGGCTATGGTTCAGATAGCCCTGGTTTGGGGAGGAGTCTGGGTGGGATGTCATTGACAAACGTCAGAGCTAATTGGCAGGAGCACTGATTATTCATTATACTAGTTGCTCAAATTCTGTACCTGTTTGAAGTTTTTCATTTTTCAGCATGTTTTAAATAATAAAACTCACAGAGCTCAGCACTGGGTTCTCTGTATGCCAGACCCCCAGGCTCACCTGCATCAAAGGAGCCATCCTTCTGGATCTGGGCGAGGATGTGTGACAGGGAGGCAGAGCTGGTCTTCCCGGCATCAGCCAGCTCCACGAGCTGCAGCCGTGGTGTGGTCTCAGGTGGGAAGCGGTAGAACTGGAACGTGAAGTACACAGTCTGTGGCCATGGCGCTGCCTGCTCATCCTGGGGCACCCTGGATCCAACAACACCCCGAGTCAACCAGGCGCCCTGGCGGAGAACTGGCCTTTCATCACATGTTTGCGGGGAGACCGCCTCCTCCACCCCCACAGCAGCCACACGGTAATGTCTGGGAACCCTCTGGGCAGTCCCCCTTCAGGTGTGATGGACAGCCCTGCCCTCGGGGCTATAGCAGCACCCAAGGATCGGGCAACACGCTGTCCATGTTGTAACCAAGGGCCGTAGGAGACCGGGTAAAGAGAGTTTATAGCATTTGAAAATGGCTGGGGGTGGGTCCTAGCCAGACTGAAACAAAGACACAGGGCATTCCGTAATCACTAAGGCCTGATCATAGGTTTCTGCCGGGTCAGAACCACATGGACGCTTTCTCTCAACGCGAGAAATGCAAAAGCCAGGTAAAGAATAACAGATGAAATAATCAAGAATTTACCTGCTAAAGGCAAGAAATTGCAGCACTATCTCATTGCCTTGTAGACAGTCCGATTCTTCCTTCTGAGGGCTGAACTTTACGGGGTCTGTAGGACTCACAGCCTCAGCTGGTTGCTTGTTGGCATCCAGAATCTCGGGAAAGCCAGCGGACTGCAGCAGTGCCAGGGAGGCCCGTGACAGCTTCCCTCCAGAGCTGGAACAGATGGCCCCCTGAGCCAGCCTCCACAAGAAGGCCTACCGAGGGGTGGGACCTGGACAGTCGCCTCTCTGGGAAAGCCTGCTGTTCAGGGAGTCACAGGGTCTTGATGCACAGTGCTTGCCTGGGGTCCCTCCCAGACCTGCTCCTCACCTCCTGGTCTGGGTTCCTGCGATGATCGGGGTGTGCACGGGTGTGAAAGGAAGTTCCTGCAAGTGGTCAGCAGCGGATGTTCCCAGGGCTAAGGCTGTCTGGCTCAGGTCTGCCTCCAGGTGAGAGATCCTGCCCTCCAAGGGGAACTCCTGCCAAATACAGTGGGGCCCCAGGTGAGGCCAACAAGAAGCCCCACCCATAACCAAGGAAGATGGACATGGGGCTCATGGATGAACTGCCCCAGCCACATGGCAAATGAAAACACAGGAGGCTCAGCTGTATTGCAATTTCAGGTAAGTGGTGAATACATTTAGTATAAGCATGTCCTGGGCAATATCTGGGACATACACTAAAAAGTGATTGTTGATCTGAAATTCTAATTCATCTGGGCATCCTGTATTTTATGTGAGTTGAAAAGGAACAAGGAAGGAACCACTGGTTTTATGAACAGGTCAGTAGCCTGGGAGATGACTGATGCCTGAGAGGCAAATTAACATTAAAACCATGTCCTTGGAACAGGACGATGAAACTGTCTCCAGCAATGCAAGGGAGCCTGTGGGACAAAGCCCTCACGTGTACAGATGCTCCCTGTCCCCACGTCACCCAATGCTCTAGGCACCCACCTGCATCCACCTCCCACCTGTCTAAGTGAAGACCTTACTGGGATCCAGGATACTCTCTCTAGAGCTGGCTTCCCCAGCTTCTCATTTCATTCAGAAGGAGCCCCAAGTGACTTGGTCGCCAGTAACAGAAGAGATGTAAGATCTTCCTGACTACGTGAGCCCAGGGATATTTTGGAATAAGGCATTTCAGCATGAGGATTTTCAGGTAAGTAATCAACTAGAGCCGTTTTTCTTCGACAGACTTCCAGGGCAAGACTCAAGTTGGCAGGTGAACCAGGAAGGTCTATGTTGGTCCCCCAAGGCCAGTGGAAGGAAACAGGCCTATTTCAGCCCATTAGCTCCACTGGAATCTGGGACGGTGAGCTTCACAGACTCCTCTGGCCTCAGACAGGGAACCAAGCATCCTGGAGGGGGAGCTGGCAGCTTGGATCAGCCTCTAGTTACATCTCCAGGGAAACTTTTCTTTTTTTCTTGTGTTCAGAGGTCTAAGGGCACTTCATCTCCTGAGGTAGAACAAAGGCAGAAATCAAGCCCTGTGGCAGGAAAGTGAAAGAAAGTGAAGTCGCTCAGTCATGTCCGACTCTTTGCGACCCTGTGGACTGTAGCCTACCAGGCTTCTCTGTCCATGGGATTCTCTAGGCAAGAATACTAGAGTGGGTTACCATTTCCCTCTCCAGGGGATCTTCCCGACCCAGGGATCAAACTCGGGTCTCCTGCATCAGAGGCAGACGCTTTAACCTCTGAGCCACCAGGGAAGCAACACCTCCCAAGCCAAACCCTTGGTCACCAAGACAGATGGTAGAAGATACCTGGAACCTGGAAAGGAGGCAATATCCAGCCCCTATCCCTATGCCTGCTTCATAGGGACCCCATGAAGGTCTTGGCCACCTCGCCAAGGGCCAGGGCAGCCAGCTGAGACAGAGACTTCAACCGATTGGAAGTTTGGAGCCATTCTCAGGAAGGAGGCAGGACAGGAGGAAGAGGCGGGCTACTTACCCCTGGGACCAGAGAGGGCACAGGGCTCCCAGGTGGCTGTGATGAGGATTTGGCCGAGCGATGGCGCGGAGCCGGGGATGGTGGGGAATCCGCCAGCTGGGAAAGGGACAGCTGAAGGGAAGAAAGCTTGGGTGAGACAACTAAGGGCACCCCAGTAACTTCACAGAGCCCCTCCTGCCCTCCCAGCACTGACCCTCCGGGGGAAGAAGGACTCTAGTTGTGGCCCCAGGAGGCAGCAAGGTCTGGGATCTCCTGGTCACCAGCTGCTCTGGACCAGGCACTGAGTCTAATTGCTTCTACTCTCATCACCAAGAGCTGCAATTAGGTGATCTCTCCCACACTGCAATATGTGAATAAAAATAGCATTAATAAGCAAAAGCAAGTGGAAAGGAAGCCAGGTTCTCTCCACTCAGGCTGCAGGTCTGGTCTCTGAACTTCTCTGGGTTTCACTCCCATCCCCGGGCTGAACTTCTCCATGACCCCTTCTGATTGTAACCATCTATGTTCCTACAACATGAACCTGCCCGTTATGGGATGACCCTGATGGCAACTGATGTGGGCCCTGGAATATCCCCTCCACCACTTGACTGCCACACGACGTGGGCAAGTCACCTAACTCACTTGGTTAAGCTAAATCACAGGGCTGCTGTGGGAAAGTACTTGGCATATACCCGACATGGGGTCAGCCTTCCACAGATGGCACACATATGCGGGGCGTGAAAGTCAATGTGAAAGGCTGATGTGGGGTGGTGAAGGGCCCTGACCGTGACCGTACTGAAGATCCATCTCTCAAATCCTGTTTAAAATGTAGTACATGTAACAAATGGGACATCTGTCATCAGCAGTGACCATCAGCCCAGGGGTGGTGGTGGCAGTGGCGTGGTGGGTGGTGCTGGTACAGAAAGGACCTAGCACATGAAGAGATGTTGAGGAAATGGGTGGGGGGCCCCAGGGGACCTGGGCAGCATATTGGGGCAGAGAGGAATGTAGGGTCGGCTCAGCTCCCCTGGACCCCAGCAGCCATCCTGAGCCTCTCTGGTCTCTGGGGGCAGGTGGTACTGTTCTGTGGCCCTCTGGCATTCAGAGGCACCATGCCAAACACTGCAGGGGATATGGGGACATGCCAGCAGGGGCTGGGAGGCTGCCCCGAATGTGTCTTCAGGCAAATGCAACATCCACTCTAATCCAGTTTCCAAGCTTCATGGTGCTCGTTAAAGCCCTGTCCTGGGCCAGCCTCGGATACTGAACAATTTGATTTTTCTAGAAAGTCAATGTCCAGGATGGTGCTGGCAGACAAGGTCATCAGGAAGACAAACCAGCTCTGATCTCATTCAAACCACGTAGCTAGATCCAGCCCAGAGCTATGGGCAGACCCACAGCCAGCTCAGGATCCCTGAGGCTGCATGCTCCCAGACCAGATGAGGTATCTGCTCTCTGATGGGCCTACAGGTCAAGGTCCTGTCCCTACCAGCATCAACTGCTCAGGGTACCTACCCAGCTGCTGCCCAGGGACACTGCAGCCCAGCCAGCGCCCTCTCCTAGTAGGGAGGTCAGGAGGGCACACCCCAGGGTCTCAAAAGAAAAACCAAGGCTGACCAGTCCTGAACGATCTCAGACACCAAACATAATTGCCAGGGAGAACACATTTTGAGTATGGAAACAGGCCTTCAACAGGAACCAGAAGATGATTAACCACCGGAGCCACTGCCCCAACAGCCAGCTCTGGGACCCACTGCAGAGACTGGCGGGGGGCGGCTGAGGACACCGTGGTCGCCATCCCTGGGGGGCCATCCCCTCAGGCTCACCAGGATCCTTCCCACCCACACATGTAAACAGGGCATCAAGTGTTCTTAAAGACACCAAGAGGACTTTGCTGCACCCCAAACCTTTAAATACATGATTTTGGAATTCTGAAGCAGGCCTCTCAGGCCGGACTTACCCCTGGTCCCATGGGTGAGTCCTGGGGAGCAGTGAGCCCCTGAGATGGCGATGCTGGTGGGCCTGTGAGGAAGCACAAGGGGATGGAGAAGGGACACCAAGAGCCCGGCTCAGTCAGGCCTGGCACGCATCTCCCCTGACCCCACCCAAGCAGTAACCAGTGCTACAGCCAGGCAGCGGCCACCCTTGGTGGGCAGAGCAGCACATGCTTCTGGGGTCACTGCCTGCAGGATGGAACCCGAGCTCACTGCCCCACTTCCACAGCCTCCTTCTCCTGCTCCTGTGGGCACTCTGCCTGTGCTCAGGGAGACGCGAGGCTCTCAGAAGGCTCACCCTTCCTTTCATCCTCTCACACACCCCTGCCTTCAGGGGCCCGGGCTCTGATGTCTGTCTAGACTGGGACTTTCCCAGCTGGGGCCCACTGGCTGTTTAGTTAAATAAGAAGCTTCTACGCAGCCGCGCACACGGCCAATGCCACGGGTGGGGACTCTGCTTTCGCACTGCTCACGGCCCATCCCCCAAGTCTCACTCACTCTAGGGGGGAGTGTGTGGGCATGTTAGTACCAGGAAGAAGCCAGGCCAGTCCTCCTCAGGGTCCCCAGAGCAAGGGTGGCCCTGGGTGATGCCAGGCTGGTCCCCGCGGCGCCATCTCACCTGCAAAGCTTGGTCCCCATGGGGACGTCCAGGGCAGGGCTGGGCAGGGTTTGCCTGAGCTGCTTCCACCCCCATCCCAGGCCCCACATCCCAGGCCAGAAGCCCAGGCATCGCTCGAGTCCCAGAAACCCCCAGCCTCTCGGCACTGAGCTCCCGTGTCTGGGGCCACCACCACCTCACCATCATCCCACTCACTTCATGTTTCTCCGGCCTTCACCGGCCAGCACCACCGCCTCCAGCCCGCCTGACCCAGGCCCACACTGACAGGGTACTTCTCACCCACCCGAAGGCCCAGGTGTGACCAGACACCTGTCTGAGGTGACCTGCCTGGTTCCCGAGGACCACACCTGCCTCGCGCACCACAGTCCCCTTCACGGGGACCTGACTCTGGCCGCTGCATGTGGACAGCACCCCCTCTTGAACTTCAGGACATCCTGAGAAACCACGGCCCTCCCGCGGGTAACCAGCCAGCTCCAGTCACCCCCACGTGGCCCTGAGGACCCAAGTTGAGCCCTTCCTCCCTCCCTGTGGTCTCTGCTGCCCACGTCCCTGCACAAGAAGCCCTCAGAATGGCTCACATACCCCTGAAAATGGAAGCCCCGAGACAAAAGCCGGCCCATCTGTGTGCGAGGCCTGGAAGCGATTAAAAAGCGGGAGGTCGACGGGCGCGTCGTGATGTGGGACTTGCCGAAACAACTGCTTTGCCAGGCACACTGGGCAGCTCAGGGCCCCGCAGTCTCAGGAAGGGCTGAGTCAGCGATTTCACACCGCCCGCACCAGTCACGATAGGGTCGGTCACGCCGTGCAGGAGACAGAGAACCTCACGCTTGCAGCTGCAGCCACAGTGGTCTCTTATACACATCTGATGTGGGCCCTGGAATATCCCCTCCACCACTTGACTGCCACACGACGTGGGCAAGTCACCTAACTCACTTGGTTAAGCTAAATCACAGGGCTGCTGTGGGAAAGTACTTGGCATATACCCGACATGGGGTCAGCCTTCCACAGATGGCACACATATGCGGGGCGTGAAAGTCAATGTGAAAGGCTGATGTGGGGTGGTGAAGGGCCCTGACCGTGACCGTACTGAAGATCCATCTCTCAAATCCTGTTTAAAATGTAGTACATGTAACAAATGGGACATCTGTCATCAGCAGTGACCATCAGCCCAGGGGTGGTGGTGGCAGTGGCGTGGTGGGTGGTGCTGGTACAGAAAGGACCTAGCACATGAAGAGGTGTTGAGGAAATGGGTGGGGGGCCCCAGGGGACCTGGGCAGCATATTGGGGCAGAGAGGAATGTAGGGTCGGCTCAGCTCCCAAGGACTACTTTTCAGTTCAGCCCTTCTCGTGAGTCGAGTGAGTGGGCAAGCATCACAGAGAGACAGAGAGTAAGGGCACAGATACGTGAGTGCTCAGGTACTGGGCTTGGCAACATCCTCCAAGCTGGAGCGGGCAGAGGCCTCACCACTGTCTTCCCTGGAAAGGTTGGGGTGGGGGAGTCCCCATGCGTGACTACCAGCCAGGAGCCAGCCCTGCATGAGAGGCAGCATTAAAGCCTTTTGCCCCACGTTACAAGCTGCCTTCCAGAGAACACTTTTGCATGAACACAGGGACTACTTTTCAGTTCAGCCCCTCTCGTGAGTCGAGTGAGTGGGCAAGCGTCACAGAGAGACAGAGAGTAAGGGCACAGATACGTGAGTGCTCAGGTGCTGGGCTTGGCAACATCCTCCAGGCTGGAGCAGGCAGAGGCCTCACCACTGTCTTCCCTGGAAAGGTTGGGGTGGGGGAGTCCCCATGCATGACTACCAGCCAGGAGCCAGCCCTGCGTGAGAGGCAGCATTAAAGCCTTTTGCCCCATGTTACAAGCTGCCTTCCAGAGAACACTTCTGCATGAACATAGCTGTGTATTTGGCTGGGTGTGGTGGGGAGGGTGCTGGGGAAAGGAGGATCAGCTGGCAGGGCCTGACGAAGGGGGTTTGTGGAGGAAAACGCTGCCCTGCAGACAGACCTACTTGTGCTTAACCTATGGGAGAGGCAGTTGTTGCTTAGCATCCATGGCAGATGAGGGCCAGGTCCTGGACCAGGAGGGTAAGGGTCTGGGGACGTTCCAGGATGGGGCCAAACAGCTGGCTCCAAGGGTAAGGGGATGGAAGGGGTCATCACAGCCAAAGACACAATCACCATGATTCAAATAAAAATTCTGAAAAATAGCTTTCCCCATCAGACCTTGAAAATAAAGGATTAGTGAGTGTCATGGTACCTGGGACACTAAGAGGTAAGGGGATGGAAGGGGTCATCACAGCCAAAGACACAATCACCATGATTCAAATAAAAATTCTGAAAAATAGCTTTCCCCATCAGACCTTGAAAATAAAGGATTAGTGAGTGTCATGGTACCTGGGACACTAAGAATTTACAAGGCAGGCCCATTTGAAAGGCCTTTATTCTTAATTATTTGGCCTTTGAAAGCCATTTTCTTAAAGACTTTGATCACAGAAATGGAGGAAATGAGTAAAGTCTAGGAAGACATAACAGGATGCTGCTAGACAGCAGGCGTGGGTCTCTGTGCTGAAGGAATCCAGACCTCAGGAGGCCGAGAACTGGAAGTGCCCCACCTAGTTCATCAGGCCCTAGAGTGGTGAGGAGTGCCAGACACGCCCAGAGCCCTAGACTGAGCCACATTCGAGGCCCAGGCTCAGAAGCCTGGGCTCTGAGCCGCTCACTGATGGCCTCCTGCAGAACGCACCCTCAGAGAGCCAGCCCTGACTTCCATCCCCTGGGTGGCATCTTTTGCTCTCCCCACCGCTGCCTCATCTTTGGATGACATGAACCAGGGCACAGACAGGATGCTCCCGAGGGTGTCATCAGCACAAAAGTCAAGAATCTAACTCCTTATTACTCTGGGAAACACCATATTGTCAATGACCCCTTCTGCTTTTATATCTGTTAAGCAAATGCACCAAAATTCCGACACCACCGGAAACTTCAAAAGCAAAATGTGGGTCAGGGAGATGCCAAGTTCCAAAAACTGGAGACAGAGAGCCCTCTAGTGGCCCTCTAGTGGCACCCTCTCGTGCAGGGTGATGAATGGACCTTTGCTCTCTGGTAATTTTGCAGAAAGAATAAAAAGGACAATTCATAACAGGAAGTGAAAGCACCTCACTTAAAGCGACAGCCGCATATCATTAAGATTTCCAGAGGAACCATATAAGTTGGTAAAATATTGAAGCAGGAGAAGTTTCCATCATCAGTTAAACACCAGCAGATATTTGTGTCTCCTGTATTAGGTCTTGGGAGCAGTGTTTTCAAATGCCTGGAACCTGGGGTGAAGGCGATCACATTAATGTGACGTGAATGTGGCAATAAATCCAAATTAAATAAACCAAATGTCCCATCTGTGCAGATCTGCTGGTCCCCGAATGAGAGCTGAAAAGCAGACGATGCTTCCACAGAGCACCTGCGCCAGAGCTCGATTCCTTGCAGCACAAGCATCCCCTCCTGAGTGCTGAGAACACGGCAATAAATCTCTGGGGAAAGAACTAAGGGGTGTGCACCCAGCACCTCTGAATCCCAGAAAGTCACGCTGCGACTCAGTGAGCCCCACACATGGGAGAAACACCCTCGGCCCATCAGCCAGAAAGAGGCTCAGATCATCTTGAGCCCATAGCTAGCTGCCTTGTGGGGAAGCCCTTCCTGGGGGCTGGGGAGGTGTCCCCTGCCGCTTGAACTGCCACAGCGCTCCCTGGAGCCCATGCCCTGCTCTGTGCCCAGCAGACCCTCTGCAGGTCGAGGTGGTGAGCTTCCAGAGGACAGGCCAGGTCTCACAGTCAGGAGCTCTGTGCAACTGAAGACGGGGAAGTGCAGGAAAACCTGGTTACAGCTGGAAGGCAACCTGAAGGTAGAGGCAGCTGAGCTCAGGGAAAGACACGGGACAGGAAACTAGGCCCTCGATCCATTGGGTGGCCACCTAAATTCACCCTCTCTTTGAGAGCAGGACCGAGAGATGGTTCCCCTTTGGGGATCACCCTCCCAGCCCTTAATGCTGAGGTCAACGGGGCTGGAAGTCTGACCTATCCCGACAGAATGTGTGGCCCAGGACAGATGGCCTCTGCCCACATCTCAGTCATTCAGGGTGAAGGCAGAGGGTGCAGCAGAGTGGGGGACTGTATCTCGGAACTTGGACTGGACAGCTGGACAACAGAAATTCTTCATGCTGGGATTCCTAAGCCCAAGGATGACAGAGAAGCTCCCAGAGCCACTCTGTAAGGAAACCCTGCCAGGAAGGAAGCCAACAGGGATGGGGTACAGGAGACAGACAACACACCAAGTCTTCACCACATCACTTAAGTGCCAGGATACAGCCAAGACTCACATGCTCAACAACAGCCATCTTTTCCTATACTGTATGAATATCCCATTGGTTCTGTTTCTCTAGAGAACCCTGACTAAATGCTCATTTTACCCACCTTGTTGCTGTTGTTCAATCACTAAGTCGTGTCTGACTTAGTAGTCTGCAACATCCCAGGCTTCCCTATCCTTCACTACTTCCCAGAGTTTGCCCAAATTGGCCCACTGGTCAAACTGGACCCACAATCTGTGCTTATAAATAAAGTTTTATTAGAACACAAGCATGCTTGTTCATCGACACACCCTCAACGGCTTTCACCAGCAGAGATGAGTAGCCATGACCGAGGTCATCTGGCCCACAAAGCCTAAAATATTGCCTATCTGGCCTTGAAGTCTGCTGACCTCTGCCAGAGATGGAGCTCAAATATGGAAAGAGAAACATAAATCCTGAACATAAGTTAATCAAATCAGGACAGGCGTAACTGTCAAGCTGCCCACCCACCATTCTCTACCTTATTCTCTAAGAGGAACAGTAGCCCGCCAGGCTCCTCTTCCAAGGAATTCTCCTGCCAAGAATACTGGAGGGGGTAGCCAGCCCGACTCCAGGGTATCTTCCCAACATAAGGATCGAACCCAGGTCTCCAGCATTGCAGGAGGATTCTTTACCGTCTGAGTTATCAGGGAAGCTCCTTTATTTTTAGACCAGTTTCATATTCACAGCAACTGTAAGCAGAAAGGACAGAGAATTCCCACATATTCCCTGCCCCACAGACACACAGCTTCCCCCACTATTAACATCCCACACCAGAGTGGGATAGTATTCTTTTTGCTGGTCTTTGTTTATTGTCTCTTTTTAAAATGTGACCTCTATGAGGACAGGAGCCTGGAAGTTTACCTGGACATTACAGACTCTCAGTAGGGTTTTCTGAATGGATGGGGTACAGGGGTCAGTGCTGAGCAAACCTATGTGAATGAACACTCCTTCACTTTCTCCAAAGTGGTTAATAAAAAATGCTGGGAGCAGGGCCAACACCGAGCTCTGCAGCCGGGCAGGAATCCACTTCCCTGCATGGCAGCACAGGCATGGGTGTGCACCGATCAAGGACTCTGGAGTCAACAGTGCAGTTCAGA
>SJYC01115542.1:0-11449 GCA_006408675.1 Madoqua kirkii | reverse complement strand
TTCTCTACTTTCTTCACTTTAAGTCTGAATTTGGCAATAAGGAGTTCATGATCAGAGCCACAGTCAGCTCTTCCTGGTCTTGTTTTTGCTGACTGTATAAAGCTTCTCCATCTTTGGCTGCAAAGAATATAATCAATCTGATTTCAGTGTGGAGTCAACAGTAAGTCTGCACAAATGTTGCGCTTGCTCCCAATCTGGTGGTTGCCTTGTTTCCACTGAGATTTGGGATCTGTATTTATTTGGGCCAGTGGCTGAGAGAGGTTATGAACATGTGGCCACTGCCCACCGATGCTGCCAGCTAGGAGGACGATGAGATCAGTGTGGCTGACAGCCAGCATGAAGCATGTGCCCCGCTTCCAGGCAGTCCTGAGCACCTGACCGGTCTTCACTCAGCTGACCCTCTCTACCATTCCTGACAGCCTCTGCCTGTTTTTCTTTCCAGTTGTTTATCTCCTCCTTGTTGATCTTTCCATCATCGTTCTTCTTTCTAATCTTCTCATTTCTTCAGTTAATTTTTAATGGTTTTATGTACTGCAAACATCTTTCAGTCTGAGGAACTGCTTTTTAACTTCGTTTATGGAATCTTCTCTCTTAGAAATTTTCTTTATATGTTAACATAATCACATTTCTCAATCTTCTCTTTCTGGTTTACACTTTAAGGAAGCCTTCCCAACCCCAGGGTCATAAAAACATTCTACAGTTTCTTCCTAAGACTCCTCAAGTGTTCTTTTTCTCCTAAATAGTCCTTTCATCCATCTATTTTATAACTGAGGACACTCAGGGACAGACACCAGCCTAAGATCATCCAGCTGGCAAGTCTGAATTGTCTTCAAAGCCACTTACACACTACTATGTGTCCACTTCCTTTCAGAAACCGCCACACTTTCAGAACTCAGAACACCAGTGTGAAGGTTCAGACATAACAATATGCAGAGACGTACCGCAGTATCGTGGCTGCTGTGCAGCACCCACTGTCCAAATAGACCAGCTCACTCCCCCCATCCCCTGACCGGGGCACAGGCAGGTCGTTCCGCACTGCAATCATGAGACACGGAGGCCTTGTGAGCATCCTCATCCAGGCCGCATGTCACAGGACTAGCTCCTCTCTGCAACAGGTGCCTAGAAATGGCAGTCCTCTGCTGTCAGGCACTAACTGTATGTGTGCACATGTGTGTGCTCAGTCGCTCAGGCATGTTCGACTCTTTGCAACCCCATGGACTGCAGCCCACCAGGTTCCTGTCCTGCACTGCAATCATGAGACACGGAGGCCTTGTGAGCATCCTCATCCAGGCCGCATGTCACAGGACTAGCTCCTCTCTGCAACAGGTGCCTAGAAATGGCAGTCCTCTGCTGTCAGGCACTAACTGTATGTGTGCACATGTGTGTGCTCAGTCGCTCAGGCATGTTCGACTCTTTGCAACCCCATGGACTGCAGCCCACCAGGTTCCTGTCCATGGGATTTCCCAGGCAAATACTGGAGTGGGTTGCTGTTTTATCCTCCAAGGGATCTTCCCAACCCAGGGTACTAACTAAACACTACAAAGTTGCTCTTCAAAGTGGTCCGCATACTTCAAAGTGGTCCCTCCCAGTGTGGTAGGAGGTCCTCTTTTCCCAAATTCTCAGCCTCATGCTGTCATTCAGCCAGCTCTTTCCAATACAAGGGAAATGAAATGAGTTCTCATTTTAATTTGCCTTTCTCTGATTACTAGTGAAATTGAGCACTTCTTCATACATTTTGGTTATTCTGGTTTCTCCTCTGTGAACTCTTTTCATACCCTTTGACCATTTTCCTGTCTTGTCTTTTATTATTCCTTATTGATTTGGGACAGCTCTTTTTATCATTTTTGTTCTCTCGAAACTTCTAATTAAAATTTCTGAAGTTCGGTCTTGTAATCCATCCAGAATTTATGGTTTGTTATTCTTGTTGTTCAGTCACCAAGTCGTGTCTGACTCTTTGCAACCCCAGAGACTACAGTATTGCAGGTTTCACTGTCCTTCACCATCTCCCAGAGTTTATTCAAATTCATGTCCATTGAGCCAGTGATGCCATCCAAACATCTCATCCTCTGCCATCCCCTTCTCCTCCTGCCTTCAATCTTTCCCAGCATCAGGGTCTGACCTACTTGCAGTCTGAGGTATGGTTTGTATACAATATGAAATTGGGATCTGATTTTCTATTTTCCACAAGGACAGCAGTACAATGCTGTTAACTGACTGGTATGTGCTTACTCCCATGGTGGGCGGCGTAATAGCAAGCCCCCAACCCAAAGTGTCCACATTCTAATTACGAGAACCATGACACTGCCAAGGGAACCAAGGTTGCAGACGGAACTAAGGTTGCTCATCAGCTGACCTTGAGATGCAGAGACTGCCCTGGCTGGTAGGGGAGGGGGTGGGGGTGTAGTAGGCAATGCAACTGTGACAGTCCTGATGACTGAAAGGGAAGCAGGAGGGAGAATCAAAGAGAGATTTAAAATGTAACTCTGGGACTTCCCTGGTATTCCAGTGGCTAAGACTCTGAGCTCCCAGTGCAGGGGGCACCAGTTTGATCCCTGGTCAGGCAACTAAATCTAGCATGCCACATAGCCAAAAATAAATAAATTAAATTAAATGTAACTCTGCTGCCTCTGAAGATGGAAGCAGGGACCGAAGGTGCAGCTAGTCCCTGGGAGCTGGAAAAGGCAAGGAGACAGATTCTCCCCCAGAGCCTACAGCAGGAACACAGCCCCAAGACCTGGATTTCAGCCTGTCAGACCTCTGGACTTCTGATCTCCAGAAATGTGGGATAGTAAGCTCATGCTATTTTAAGCAACCAAGCTTATAGTAATTTGTTATAATAATTAAAGGAAAGCAATATGCTCTTTATCTATAATTTGTCATATATCACACTTTTAATCTTGTCCTGTTATCTACTGATCTGTGTCTGTAGCAGCGTCACACTGTTCCAGTTACTATAATTTTACGCTAAGTCTGCAAGTAAAGAAAGGGGAAGCCTCTCTTCTTCACAGCTGCCTTGGCCATTCTTGAATGGATTTCCCTGGTGGCTCAGGGGTAAAGAATCTGCCTGCAATGCAGAGACCTGGGTTTGATCCCTATGCTCTTTATCTATAATTTGTCATATATCACACTTTTAATCTTGTCCTGTTATCTACTGATCTGTGTCTGTAGCAGCGTCACACTGTTCCAGTTACTATAATTTTACGCTAAGTCTGCAAATAAAGAAAGGGGAAGCCTCTCTTCTTCACAGCTGCCTTGGCCATTCTTGAATGGATTTCCCTGGTGGCTCAGGGGTAAAGAATCTGCCTGCAATGCAGAGACCTGGGTTTGATCCCTGGGTTGGGAAGATCCCCTAGAGAAGGGAAAGGCTACCCCCTAAAGTATTCTTGCCTAGAGAATCCCCATGGACAGAGGAGCCTGGTGGGCTACAGTCCACAGAGTCGCAAAGAGTTGAACACAACTGAGTGACTAAGCACACATACACACATACGCACACATTCTTGAATATGTAATTTTTAATTTAAAAAGAAAAGAGTACATCTTAAAAGAAAATAAATGCAGTTCACAACAGAGACGCTTTCTAGGGAGAGGGTGTGAGCTAAAACTCAAAATCATGAAGCAATAATTAGTGAATCACATGCAGCACAAAGCAGCTAGGAAAGCTTAGAAACCACTGGACTTATCGCCCCTGGGGTAGAGGATCTCAACAGCCTAGAAACTGTCAACAGCAGGCAAAAACTTTACTTCTGACCAAATTCATTCTCCTGACTGAAACAAAAATTATTTAACTAACAAAATACACAAGACAATAGTTTTAATGACATTGGAATTCAGGCAAGAGATGGTCCTAAGGAACTGGAAACAAAGAAGTAACCCCTCCGATGGTCCCAAAATAAACATGCTGAGTGATTTTGCAGATTGCAGTGCAGAAAGGGGAACACGGAGCATAGTGGACTCTGATCGGAAGGCCGGGCTGAGTTCAAAGAGACCAAAGAAACTGGAGCTTGCAGGGCTGAGCACAGACAGGAGAGGGGCGCAGAGAGGGAGCTCCAGCACTTACAGAGGGTCCCTCTAGGATTCAGCAGGTCTCGGACTGTGAAACTGCCCAAGGATGGGGAAAGAATCACCCCCAAAATTAGAGGGACCAGCACCCTGTGCTCACATGGGGCCAGAAAGAGGCCATTCTCACAGACTGGTGAACTTCATAATTCAAGGACATCAGGCAAAGTACTGAAGGAGGTCTTCTTACTTAGTGAGGAGTAATTAGCCCTAGACTAAGTGCTTATGGGGTCCCATCTCACAACTCTTAAAGGCCTAATGACAACCATAAATGACCAAATAATTTCCAAAGTTCAGAAATGTTTACTAGCTACCTGGACTTCCCTGCGTGTTCAGTGGTTAAGACTCCAAGTTTCCACTGCAGAGGGAACTAAGAGCCCACATGCCATGGGGTGTGGCAAAATAAAATAAAATAAAATAAAATAAATAAACACATATATATATATATATATATATATTTGTCAACTATAAAAATATTTAGCAACCAAAAGGAGAAAACTCACAATATCCGGAATCCAATCAAAAGTTATTGGCCATAAAGAAGCTAGAAGATACAACCCAAATAGGACAAAAATCAATCAATCAAAACTAATGCACAATTGACCAAGATTTTAGAATTGGCAAACAAGGATATTAAAGTAGTAACAAACTTTGTAATGTTGTCTCCAGATTCTGGTACCTTGAAACTAAACCTAGTTAAAATGAGAATTACTATATGGGTCATTTCAAACACAATAAAATATTGGAATTTTAATTTTAATTGTTGCACATGTCTAAGTTCATCTACCTCTGCCACCTTAGGAGAGAAACAAAAAAGCATAAGTTTGTCAGTAGTTATACCTATATTTCACTTCTGGAGATGAAAACGACAATATCTGTGAGGAAAATGCATGGGTGGGATTGATGGCTGATCAGATGCTGAAGAGGAAAAGATGAGTGAACCTGAAGATGCAGTAATACAAAGTATCTAGGACTGGAGCACAGAGAGAAAAGACCACAAGTAAAGCTGAGCAGAAGCTCAGCAGGGTGGGACTTTCCACAGCTTTGCCACCTGATAAAGCCATGATCGGGAGCCTCAAAGGAGAAGAGAGAGGAAGACAGAGAAAATAATTGAAGAAGGAATCATCAAAATTGTCCCAACTTTGATTTAAAAAAAAACAAAACAGAGATCCAAGAAGTTCCATGAACACCCCCAAAATTAGTTAAAGGACTGTTTTGGGAAACAAAGGTAGCAGCACATTAGGCTTTAAATCTCCTCCAAGGGACTTCTCTGGAAGTCCACGCTCCCAAGGCAAGGGGCCCAGGTTCGATACTGGTCAAGGAACTAGATCCCGCATGCTGCAACTAAGACCCAATGTTGCCAAATAAATAAATAAAAACAAATATGTTAAATAATAATAAATAAATCTCTTCCAAGCTCTGCATGAAAACAGACAGAGCAGCTGGGAAAGCAAACACAGAGCCCACAGGCCATGCCGACAGCCGGTCAGGCTGGAGAAGCCAACAGGGTCATCCTATCCTGGCTGACGTTAATTCAATTAGAAGGTCTTCACACAAGCTGTCTGTTTCCAGTGTTGTAACTACACCAAAGTTCAACACGTGGAAATTCCTTTCCAGAAAAAGTACTTATTATTTTTCCATTAACGATAACTGTAGAGGTTTCTTCTCTAAGAAAATGATCTCTTCAGGTATTTCTAAGGACCAAAGTAAACTATATTTATTATTTTGAACTGCATTTATTACATTTCACTACTGTCCTATTGGGCTTCCCAAGTGGCGTTAGTGGTAAAGAACCTTCCTGCCAAAACAGGAGATGTAACAGATTTGGGTTCTATCCTTGGGTCAGGAAAATCCCCTGGAGGAGGGCATGGAAACCCACTGCAGTATTCTTGCCTGGAGAATCCCATGGACAGAGGAGCCTGGTGGACTACAGTCCATAGGGTCACAAAAAGTTGGACACAACTGAAGTGATTTAGCATGCACAGCACGCATTATCCTTTTGAATAGCTTAATTAAAAACCAGAATAATCATGTTTATATCAAATCAAAAAATGTATATATCTTATAATTTAGGATACTATCTTTCTTTCATACTAACATTTCTTACAGGTTGGCATTTATTTTTTAAATGTAATTGTGAATATGTCAAAGAAAGGAAGATACTAGAGTTAAAGAAGGGAATGGGTTTGACCTTTTGGAATTTTTAGCTATGTATTCTATACTTTCTATGCATTTAACTTTATCCAATAAAACTGTAAATTCATTCTAAACTAACTCTGGTGGAAAACACATGCCCGCCACCCACCATTCCAGGGGATTCTGGCAGATATTCTGGCAACTTCTCAAGTACAAGCGGTGCTGTACATTTCAGTACCACTTATGTGTATGTGTTAGTCGCTCAGTCGTGTCTGACTCTTTGCAACTCCATGGACTATAGCCCACCAGGCTCCTCTGTCCACAGGATTCTCCAAGCAAGAATACTGGAGTGGTTTGTCATTCCCTTCTTCAGGGAATCTTCCTAACCCGAGGATCAAATCCAGGTTTCTGGCATTGCAGGCAGATTGTTTACAACTGAATCACCTGGGAAGCCCATCACTTACATAAGATGTAATTATACCTGAGAACATTCTGGTAAACACAAAAAACTGGAAAGAATAAAACAATTAAAAACAACAAATGCACGCCTTTTTGAGGAAAAAGGAAAATGCTTAATAATACAGTTTGTCCCGAAGCAATAAACTATCAAGTTTTGGTATCTGAATATTTTTAAACATCTCAGAAAATCCTGGAGGACCATGAAGATGAAGGCCGACACATCGAGTCCCAGGACAGAGACACAAGTGTGCTGCTGCCACCAACTGTGAGGTTAAAGTCAATGAGACCAGCTTCCAAAAACCAGAATCTCAACTGATAAAAAGTCACTCCCAAACAACAGACTCACTGGCACCTTTGCACAGCATCCAGGACCTGCTGCCTGAGAGACACTGGCCAGCCCTCCCTAGATACCCAGCAGCATCCATCAGAGGAAAGCCATCTGGATGGAGGACAGATGGACCCTCAGCTCCTCTCTAGGGCTTCCACATTTACTCATCCTCTACCTTTCTGACTTTCTAACAGCCTAACTGCCCATGACTGAGAATGTTCCTTCAGCCAGTGAGATCCTTAGAAGCCAAGAGCCAAGAGCTCAGTGCTCTTTCAACCATCCTGCTAACCACCCTCTCTTCCCACTACAGGGGGGATTCCCCACCAGGACGCTGGCTTCCCGTCCCTGGGGATAAACTAAGAGGCCCTGAACACAAGGTACCAGCCTCAGCAGAAGGAGCTGGTACAGCCAACATGAAGCTGAGCGGCAGTCACACACATGGGGACGGGGACGTTGCCATCCATGGAAGAGCATTACTTCCTCCATCATCGACAGCCCTCCATCCCTTTTCTTAAAGCCACACCCTGAAGTTGTGGCCTCCCCATTCCCAGACTGCACACCAAGGAAATAAAAATCACTTTTTAAAAACAACAAACTCAAGGCTACGTTAACAACACAACATAAAGCTGGCAGAAAAGCTAGGATGAACCTAGTGAAAGTTAAAGTGTTAGTTGCTCAGTCATGTCCAACTCTTTGCGACCCCGTGGACTATAGCCCGCCAGCTCCTCTGTCCGTGGAATTCTCTAGGCAAGAATACTGGAGTGGGTAGCCATTCCCTTCTATAGGGGGATCTTCCCAACCCAGGGATTGAACCTGGGTCTCCCGCATTGCAGGCAGATTCTTTACCAGCTGAGCCATCAGGGAAGCCTAGACAGCATATTAAAAAGCAGACATCACTTTGCTGACAAAGGTCCATCTAGTCAAAGCTATGGTTTTTCCAGTAGTCATATACAGATGTGACAGCTGGACCACAAAGAAAGCTGAGCACCAAAGAATCGATGCTTTCAAACTGTGATGCTGGAGAAGACCCTTGAGAGACCCTTGGAATGCAAGGAGATCAAACCAGTCAATTCTGAAGGAAATCAGTCCTGAATATTCATTGGAAGGACTGATGTTAAACTGAAGCTCCAATCCTTTGGCCACCTGATGTAAAGAGCTGACTCACTGGAAAAGACCCTGATCCTGGGAAAGATTAAAGGCAGGAGGAGAAGGAGGTGGCAGAGGATGAGATGGTTAGATAGCCTCAGCAACTCAATGGACATGAATTTGAGCAAACTCTGGAAGACAGTGAGGGACAGAGGAGTCTGGCCTGCATGGAGTTGCATACAGTCTTAGGGACTGATATGACTTAGCAACTGAACAACAACCATAAAGCTGGCAGTCCGTGGCTGTCAGGCAGCCTTTGATTCTTGAGCCCTGTGTCTGCAGGACACTCACGAGAGATGCCCCTTTAAGTGTCACCAACAGACCTTTCAAAGCCTTCAGTCAGGGAGCTAACTCATGGCTAAAGCACAAAGTGTTGGGCCAGGCTTTATCACTGTCCAATTCCATACCTCTGTAGTCAGCAAAAACTCAATCAACTGATTCCAGTTAAAGCAATTTACAGCAAGTATCTGATAAACATAATTTACCTGGGCACACAAGGAGCTGTGCCATGAGCGTGAAGACTCAGCTCTCAGCACACACTTACTTGAAGGGGACGTGGGTGGCTTCCTAAAAGACTGCCGCTCTGCCTTCGGGCCGCTTGCATTCCCTGTGGGTGTGTCTGGGTGTTCCTCAGGGCTCAGCGAGTACTGGAACTGGACTGTCCCTGACTCCACCTGCTTCACCTATGATGGACCACAACAAGAGAAGTGATGGCCTCCATCAGCACTGTGTGGTCAGAATAATTCAACCAGGAACATCCGCCCAGTCCTAAAACAATCAGTGGGGATTACCCTCAGCCAAGCGGAAATCAACAACACTGCTCCAGGTTGAATGCATTTTTACTTAACCTATGTTATGCGGACTTTTTCCTATTTTGAGTTTAAACACATGTAACCACCACCAGCACCAGGTACAGAGCAGCCCCACCACCTAGAATGCTCGCCCATCCTGAGCATACCCACATCCAACCATCACTGAAGTGTTCTCCACCCCTGTCTTCACTCTTACAAATGGGGTCTCATGCTACAGAACCCTTGAGACTGGCTTCTTTCACTCCCTGGTAGGAGGATGAGACTCATCTGTGCAGCAGTGTGTAAGCACAGCCGTTCTTTTTCATTACCAAGCAGTCTTCTATTGTACCATGTGCCTCACTCAGCGTACTTATCCATTCACCCACTGAGAACATATGGGCTGTTTCTAGCTTGAGTGGTTATAAATAGAGCTGCTGGGAACACTGATGTACATATTTCTGCACGGACATAAGTTTTCATTTCTCCATGTTTCATTTCTCTGAGAGCAGGATTGCTGGGTCATATGGTGCATGTATACTACACTTTACAGGAAACTGCTAATCTGTGACTTACTTCTGAACTCTATTCCGTTCCATTAGTCTATGTGCCAATGCTTTTACCAACAGCACTTTATCTTGATTACCATAGCTTTAATAAAAGTGTTGAAATTGTGTAGCATGAATCCTCCAACTTAACTGTTCTTTTCAAAACTGTTTTGACCCTTCTAATTCCTTTGCTTTTCTATATAAAGTTGTGAATCAGGGACCTCCCTGGTGGTCCAGCGGTTAAGAATCCACCTGCCAATGCGGAGGACATGGGTTCAATCATCCCTGGTCCAGGAAGATCCCACATGCCAACGGGCAACTAAGTCCACGGACCACAACTGCTGAGCCTGCACCCTGAAACTAGAAAGTTGCCCCTGCTTACCGCAACTAGAAAAGGCCCTCGTGCAGCAACAAAGACCCAGTGCAGCCAAAAATTAATCAAAGCTTAGAATCAGCTTGTGTCTATTAAAAAATCATGTAAGGATTTTGATTGAAATTTTATTAGACCTATAGATCAATTTGGTAAGAATCTGTATCTTTATCATGTGAGTCTTCCAATCCATAAAGAAGACCCTCCATTATATTTAGGTCTTCTTTGATTCACCTAAGAGTAATCAATGAGAATAATGACAGGCAGCAAAAGGAATGTTTTATCATTTTCGGCACACAGATCCTGTACATATTTTGTTAGATTTATTTCATTGAGGTGGGGGTGCTTTGTAAATAATACTGCTTTTTATATTTTGCTTCCAAATTGTATATATTGTGTTAGTATAAAGAAATGTGACTGATTTTCCATTTGACCTCCTGCTGTATACTACAATCTCCCTAAACTTACTGTTTATTCTGGGAGTTTCTGATAAATCCTTCAAGATTTCCTACACAGAAAATCATACTGTTTGTACATAAGAGTTTTGTTCCTTCCTTTCCAATCTCTATGTTTTTTTTTTTTTAATCTCTCTTATTGTACCAGCTAGAACTTCCCACACAATGTCAAATGAGATGCTGAATACTATGAGTGGGCATTCTTCACTTGTTCCTCACCTAAGTAAGAGGGAAAACACTCAATTTTTCACCATTAAGCATGATGCTAGCTAAAGAATTTTTGTAGATACTCTTGATCAAGCTGAGGAAGTTCCTCTTTATTCCTGTTTGCTCGGTTTTTGTCATAAATGGATGTTGAATTTTGTCAAATGCTTTACCTGCATCAGTTGTTATTATTCACACGGTTTTCCTTCTTTAGGCTGTTAGAGTGAATTATATTTTCCAATAGAAAATAGCCTTGCATCCCTGGGTAAGCCAGGGTGTACTATTGGTTATGGTGTATTCTTCTTCTTCTATACTGTTGGATGGACTTCCCCAGTGGCTCAGATGGTAAAGCATCTCCCTACAATGTGGGAGACCTGGGTTCAGTCCCTGGGTTGGGAAGATCTCCTGGAGAAAGAAATGGCAACCCACTCCAGTATTCTTGCCTGGAAAATCCCATGCATGGAGGAGCCTGGTAGGCTACAGTCCATGGGGTGACAAAGAGTCGGACACGACTGAGTGACTTCACTCACTCATACTGTTGGATTCAATTTACTAATATTTTGTTGAGCATTTTGCATTTGAGTTCATGAGGAATATGCATCCATGATTTTCTTTTCATATACTGTCTTTTTCTGTTTTTGATACCAGGATAATGAAGGTCTTGTTACATAAATTTGAAATTGTTCTCACCTATCTTATTTTCAAGAAGAGACTCTATACAACTGGTATTGTTTTTCCTTTAAATGTTTAGTACAATTTATAGTGAATGAAAGTGAAACCCACTCAGTAGTGTCCAACTCTTTGCGAGCCCATGGACTATGGCCTGCCAGGCTCCTCTGACCGTGGAATTCTCCAAGCAGGAATACTGGAGCGGGTTGCCGTTCCCTTTTCCAGATCTTCACAACCCAGGGATTGAACCCAGGTCTCCCATCTCCCACGTTTCAGGTAGATTTTTTACT
>SJYC01115539.1:0-15859 GCA_006408675.1 Madoqua kirkii | reverse complement strand
CTTGCCATCTCTTGTTTGACCACTTCCAATTTGCCTTGATTCATGGACCTGACATTCCAGGTTCCTGTGCAATACTGCTCGTTATAGCATTGGACCTTGTTTCTATCACCAGTCACATCCACAACTGGGTATTGTTTTTGCTTGGCTCCATCCCTTTATTCTTTCTGGAGTTATTTCTTCACTGATCTCCAGTAGCATATTGAGCACCTACTGACCTGGGGAATTCCTCTTTCAGTATTCTATTATTTTGCCTTTTCATACTGTTCATGGGATTCTCAAGGCAAGAATACTGAAATGGCTTGAGATTCCCTTCTCCAGTGGACCACAGTCTGTCAGACCTCTCCACCATGACCTGGCCATCTTGGGTGGCCCCGCGGGCATGGCTTAGTTTCATTAAGTTGAACAAGGCTGTGGTCCTAGTGTGATTACATTGACTAGTTTTCTGTGAGTATGGTTTCAGTGTGTCTGCCCTCTGATGCCCTCTTGCAACACCTACCATCTTACTTGGGTTTCTCTTACCTTGGGCATGGTGTATCTCTTCACAGCTGCTCTAGCAAAGCACAGCCGCTGCTCCTTACCTTGTATGAAGGATATCTTCTCACCACCACCCTTCTTGACCTTCAACATAGGATAGGTCCTCTAGCCCCTCCTGCACCAGTACAGCCACTGCTCCTTGGACGTGGGTTGCTCTTCCCAGCCACCGCCCCTGGCCTCAGATGCGGGGTGGCTCCTTGCAGCCACCGCCCCTGGCCTCAGACACACGGTGGCTTTTCTCGGCCGTCATAGCCACTTGCACTGAGTGTGCTGGCCGTCACGCTCCCGCTTGCGCTACTTAGTACCAGTTAAAAATTACTGAAGGCTCACTATGTGCCAGGGCCCATGCCCAACAAATGACACATAGCATCTCATTTAGTACTCACAGTTTAGTACTTATAATAGATAGTATTATCATTGGCACTTAACAGAAGAGTAAATGGGCTTGGTAGGCCAAATAAGACACTCCCTCCATTGTATCCACATCCTAATCACCAGAACTTAGGAATATGGTACTTCCCATGACAAAAAGTACTGTATGTTAAAGCTCTTGAGATAGATTATTTTAGACAATCACGAAGGTCCTTTTAAGAGAGAGGAAGAAGCACCAGAGTCAGACAGGATATGACAGTGGAAGTAGAGGAAAGCAAAGTGCACCTTGAAAATGGAGGCAGGGATCATGGGCCAGGGAACAAGGGAGCCTCTACAACCCAGAAAAGGCAAGGAGCCCATTCCCCGCTAGAGTCTTCAAGGCTTCCCTGGTGGCTCAGACAGTAAAGAATCTGCCTGCATGCAGGAAACCCGGATTTGATCCCTGGATCCAAAAGATCCCCTGGAGAAGGGAATGGCTACCCACTCCAGTATTCTTGCCTGGAGAATTCCGTGGACAGAGGAGCCTGTGCGTTCAACAGAGTCGAATGCAGCGAGCCTCTAACACTTTCACTTTCTTTCACTAGAGCTTTCAAAAGAAATGAAGGCCTGCCAACACCTTGATCTAGCCCGTAAGGCCCAATTCAGATGTCTGGCCTCTAGCCTGTAAGATAATACATTTATGTCATTTTGAGCTGTACATTTGTAGTAGTTTGCAATGGCAGCAATAGAAAACCAATACGCTGTATTTTCACAATATTTGCATTTAAACCAAGACCTTTAGCATCTTAATTCAGTGGAGTTTCTTCAAACAAAGGAAATTTTGTAAAATCTGGCAGGCCACTGGGGGAGAGGTATCTAAGTTGTGTGCATATCAGTCTTTCTTGTGGGGTGTGAGCAGGAAGGTGTTATAAGCAGAAGCTGTGGGAATATTTGGAAAGTTGTCAAAATGGCAACAGTCTATTCTACTGGAGGGAATTCCCTGGGTGGTAAATGTCACATCCAGGATGAGATTCTGGTCCAGGGCCTAAGGATACCTGGCCAAAATGGACCCCATGGGGTCCTTGCTCCTTGTGGGGCTTTCACATTCCTCTCACTGCCTTTGTGCTGGCATCAGTGGCTGCCAGCTCTGTTCACCAGGAGGCTACTGTCAACCTGACTAATTAGGAAGGTGCAATGGTCAGAAATGGAACCGTAAAATGAAAACTGCTGAGTGGTTGGCTGCAGTGCTGGCTGCCCATTAGAGAAAGGCTCTGTCTATCACTCTCCATTAGTAAAAGAAAGGTGGGACTTTGCATCAAATCTCAGCTCTAATATTGCCTGGCTGGCTTTTATCGGCCATAGGAGACTTTGGGCAGGAGCTGCTGGAACAGTTCAGAAGCACTTTATTACACAAGATTTACTTTACTCTCACCAAGGCAAGAGAAAAGTGGCTACTGGTGACCTGTGGTGCGGGGAGGGGGGCATCCTGAGCATTTTGTTTACAGGAAAATAGGCTCAGTTATTGAGGAGAAGAAGTAAAACCTACCCTGTGATGTGAAGAGAGGTAAATGACAATTTTCTTCTGTGCTCTTCCCCCTAAAACTCATATCCCAATCTAATCATGAGACAATTATCAGAGAAACCCAATTAAAGGACAGTTTGCAAAATATCTAAGCAGTTTTCCTCAAACTGCTACATACACTGTTAGCTACAGAGAGTGTGAAAGAAACTCACTACTGAGGGCCCCTAAAAAGCATGGCCTTAGGAACCAGGTAGACAGTACTCCCGACTTCAGAAACCACTGCAGGGAGCGAGCGCCTAGACTCGCACACTCAGGGGCCAGGAGGCAGGAGACACAACCTCAGGAAGTTTGCTGCCTCTGGAAGGCCATCTCCCCACTAGTCAAATGAGGCAGTTGGTTTAGATCAGTGCTTGTCAATCTCTAAATGCAGAGGCATCAGCTGAGGACCTTGTTTAAATACAGAATCGGATTCAGTAGATCTGGTGTGAGGCCCAGAGTCTTTGTTAACAACAAATTCTTAGATGAGGCCAGTGCTCCTGAACATGGACCACATTTTGAGAAGCAGAAGTCTGGATCCACAGTTTTCAAGTAGAGCTAATTTTGCCCCACGGGGATATTCAGTTATGTCTGGAGATATATTTGAGTCTCACAGTTGGAAGGTGAGACTGGCATCTAGCGGGCAAAGATCAGGGATGCTGCTAAACATCCTGCAATGCACAGGACAGCCCCCACAGCAAGGAATTATCCAGCCCCTAATGTCAACTGGGCTTCCCTCATAGCTCAGGCGGTAAAGAATATGCCTATAATTCAGGCGACCCAGGTTTGATTTCTGGATCAGGAAGATCCCCTGGAGAAGGAAATGGCAACCCTCTCGAGTATTCTTGCCTGGAGAATCCCATGGACATAGCCTGCCAGGTTCTTCTGTCCATGCAGTCACAAGAGTTGGACATGACTTAGCAACTAAGCCACAAAATGTCAATAGTGTTGAGACCTGGTCTATATTAGTGTGGTCCAGGTCATTCTTAGTGTGGGTAAGAATCACCTGGGTGATTTATTGAAACACAGATTGTGGGCCTCTTCCCCAGAGCTCCTGATTAAGTCTGGAGTGTGACTAGAGACTCTGGATCCAGAGCATACTCCCTGGTGGTGCTGATGCTGCTGGTCCCAGGATGCACCAGGAAACTACTGGTCTTGATGATGGCTAAGCTTCTTGTAGCTCAGGTATGATGTGCTTCTCCCACTTGCTTCACACACAAGAGACAGCAGCTCCTTATGGAAAACCCCACCACAGTCAGCACTTGTTGATTCCAAGGTAGGAACTGGCGTGGCTCACCTGAGAGAGCATCAGAGCTAAAGATAAGGCAGCATTAAGAGAGGCACTCTTTCTGCCCCTTTCTGATGTCTGGGTTAGAAGCTTTTCCTATCGCTTTTATACTTTAATAAAACTTTACTATGCAAAAACTCTGAGTGATCAAGCCTCGTCACTGGCCCTGGATTGAATTCTTCTCCTCTGGAGGCCAAGAGTCCCAGCGTCTTTTGTGGTGCAGCAGCAACCTTTCATCTTGGGGGCTCATTCGGGCTTCTTCAGGACAAGGTAAGGATGTTTGTAGTTCTAGCCCTTTGTTCTCCTAACAAACATGTTTTCTGCTGTACTTTACTAACTCTACAGTGTGCTTGTGTGAGTGAATGACACACCCTGCACAAAGCAAGTGAGAAGCCCTGCTCTGCGGTTCCATGGTAACCTCATACGGCTTATGGCAGAAACCCTGTCAGAAATCCTGGGGTTCATACCAACCTGCCAGTGGACTTCCCTGGTGGCTCAGATGGTAAAGCATCTGCCTACAATGTGGGAGACCTGGGTTCAATCCCTGGGTCAGGAAGATCTTCTGGAGAAGGCAACGGCAACCCACTCCAGTATTCTTGCCTGGAAAATCCCACGGATGGAGGAACCTGGTAGGCTACAGTCCATGGGGTCACAAAGAGTTGGACACTGAGCTACTTCACTTTCTTTCTTTCACTTTCAAGACAGTGGAGGGGAATCAACTCCATCTTGAAAAATAATCCTGCTACATCTGCTATACCATGTTTAGCTGGATCTCCTTTTCAAAGAAACCAAGGATAGTCCTTGTTTTAAGGTTAAAAGCAAAGTACTGGGAAGACAACCTACTCCCAATCACACTGTCCCATTTTTTCTTGCTCACAAGTGACCCATTAAATGCCAGAACCATGGGGTTCAGCTAATAGGCAATGAAAGTTGGTTGTCCATCAACGATTACATCTTGGCAGGCCCATGAGATAGCACACAATGTCACCAAGCCACCCCAACCCCTCTACTCTCCTCCCATAAAACAACACAGGAAAAAAAAAAAAACTATCCCGTTTAATCAGGAGGATCTAGCAATAAATATGTGTGCTCTCACTACCTTGCTTGTCCACTTCTCTGTGTGACCTTGGGCAAGTCCTGACCCTTTGTTTATAATCTGTAGATGCGACGACTCAGTACTCCACAAGGCCATGGTGAGGACTCATGCATGAGGCAATGGCTATTGACTCCCTGCTACATGCCAGCATCATGATAAGCATCAGGGCTAGAACAGTGAACAAAATAGACAAAAATCACTGCCCTGCAGGGGAAAGCCCTCAAAACTTTTTGTTGAATTTACCCAAGGGAAATGAATGGGAGTGCCTCTCGCTGCGACTTCACTTCTCTTTCATTACCAATATAGAGACTTCCAAAGACTTTAAAGAAACATGAAATGAAAGGTTATAATTAAAGAGTAGGCAGAGGCAATTCTTGAAGAAGGAACTGGCAACTCACTCCAGTACTCTTGCCTGGAGAATCCGATGGACAGAGGAGCTTGGTGGGCCACAGTCCATGGGGTCGCACAGAGTCGGACACAACCGAGTGATTTAGCAGCAGCAGCAGCCTCTCCCTAGGAGATCTGTCAAACACAACCTCCAATCCACTCACAAAGGAAAACTCCAGCAGGCAAGGTAATTGGAGCAGAGAAAATGGAGCCCAATGAGGTCTCCTAACCAGAATGATTTATCTCTAGTTCAATATGGTACACGGCTATGGCTCCTGAGCTTTAAATATTAAGGCTTTCATTATGGCTATTTCATTATCCCAAGCAGTGTGCTGCAGGAGACAAAGTAGCTTAGTGTGACTGGGCGAGAGGTGACCTGGCTGGGGTCGGAAACAGAGAGCTCCTAGAGGCAGGACCGTGACTCGGGAAGCAGACCCCACCTGGTGCTTTGCACTGTGGGCACAGAGGGCACAGCGGCACCTGGGGGGCTGCCAAACCTGCAGCAGGGCAGCCGAGAGCCTGGGGAATTTCTGGGTGAAGACTTCTTCTAGAAGACGGCCAAGAACTTCTGCCTGGTCAATGCAGCATATCTACCCAGGGCCTCTGTAGGCCCAACGTCTAGCTCAGTTCCATGAGGCCAGCAGCCCTAAAAGCCAGCTCCAGCCCTTAGCTTCCCTCCTGCCCTCCCTGGTAGCTCAGCTGGTAAAGATTCCATCTCCTAAGCAGGAGACTCTGGTTAGATTCCTGGATTGGGAAGATCCCCTGGAGAAGGGAATAGGCTACCCACTCCAGTATTCTTGAGCTTCCCTGGTGGCTCAAACGGTAAAGAATCTGCCTGCAGCGAGGGAGATCCAGCTTTGATCCAGGGGTTGGGAAGATCCTCTGGGGAAAGGAACAGCTACCCACTCCAGCAATTTTGCCTGGAGAATTCCATGGACAGAGGAGCCTGGCAGGCTACAGTCCATGGGGCTGCGAAGAGTCGGACAAGACTGAGCAACTTTTCTCTCACTCTCATTGCCCTCCCTCATGACTCACCTTTCAGAGCCTCCCTTGGGCTGCTGCCCCTGTTACCTCATCCCAAGGTGAGACCTCCCCTATTGGTCTGGGCCTTCTGCAGTTTTCAATGCTTACCCAGCCTGTGTCCCTGCTCCCTGCTGTGATCAACTATCCCAGGGCCGGTGTGAGTGAATGCATCTTAACCGAACTGCAACACTAATTCACTAAATATAAATTCAAGTACTGGAGAAGGCAATGGCAACCTACTCCAGTACTCTTGCCTGGAAAATCCCACAGATGGAGGAGCCTGGTAGGCTGCAGTCCATGGGGTTGCACAGAGTCAGACACAACTGAAGCGACTTAGCAGCAGCAGCATGCAGTTATAAGCATAATGTAGATGGATCCTAAACTATCATGTGTAATTCATAAATGAGATTGTGCTGACATAAAGACATGATCCTCTTAAGTATAGAATTAATGGAGTTTCAGATATGCCGATGACACCACCCTTATGGGCAGAAAGTGAAGAGTAATTAGAAAGCCTCTTGATGAAAGTGAAAGAGGAGAGTGAAAAAGTTGGTTTAAAGCTCACCATTCAGAAAACGAAGGTCGTGGCATCTGGTCCCATCACTTCATGGGAAATAGATGGGGAAACAGTGGAAACAGTGTCAGACTTTATTTTGGGGGGCTCCAAAATCACTGCAGATTGTGATTTCAGTCATGAAATTAAGACACTTACTCTTTGGAAGGAAAGTTATGACCAACCTAGATAGCCTATTAAAAAGCAGAGACATTATGTTGCCAACAAAGGTCCGTCTAGTCAAGGCTATGGTTTTTCCAGCTGTCATGTATGGATATGAAAGTTGGACTGTAAAGAAAGCTGAGTGGCAAAGAATTGCTGTTTTTGAACTGTGGTATTGGAGAAGACTCTTGAGAGTGAGTCCCTTGGACTGCAAAGAGATGCAACCATTCCATCCTAAAGGAGATCAGTCCTGGGTGTTCATTTGAAGGACTGATGCTAAAGCTGAAACTCCAGTACTCTGGCCACCTCATGTGAAGAGTTGACTCATTGGAAAAGACTCTGATGCTGGGAGAGATTGGGGGCAGGAGGAGAAGGGGATGACCGAGGATGAGCTGGCTGGATGGCATCACTGACTCTACGGACATGAGTTTGGCTGAACTCCGAGAGTTGGTGATGGACAGGGAGGCCTGGCGTGCTGCGATTCATGGGGTCGCAAAGTCGGACATGACTGAGCGACTGAACTGAACTGAACTGACACAATCTCCTTTCTGTGTTGGTGCTTGTATTGAAGACTGTAAACCTCATAAGGTTTTGCATAGTTAATATCTCTATTAGACTCTTTAGAAAAGTATCTTTTATGGTTAATAAAATGCAAAGACTGCACCTGCTATTATGCTGGCTTTCATTCTTACATATTTTCACAAGGAACTTGCTTTAATGAATTTATTTTGAGAAGTTTTAAATCAAATTCTATGTCAGGATTTTACATTAATGTCCAATAGGTGGGTAGATTTGTTCAATGTTAAAATAGGTATTATGGTAACTTCCTCATCAGTTAAATTATTAATTTAAAGTATAACATGTTTTTTTATTATGAGAAACTAACTTACAGAGAAATCTGGCTGAGAATAAACCACTGTTAAGGCCCTTTGTTGTACAGAATGCTGTGCTTTAATAAATCATGATGTTGTAATAGAAAAAAAATAAATTAAGTACTTTCTACAAGTCTTCTGGAGACTATTTCTTAACCCAAGGGAAAAATGGATGTGGAAATTTATGACTATGGAAAAGTGTAGGGGATTAAAGGTAAGATAGGGGCATTTACTTATACTTGAGATGGGCTGTAGAAGTCACAATAACCTTAAGATAGATAGCAGTGAGGCAGATTTCTACAAATGAAGAATCTATGGATAAGAGAGCTTACAGGGCTTTCTCTCAAGGGTCACACAGTTAGCAAAAGACCCACCAGGATTTCCCAAGTCTAAATTTGCAAGCACCTCACCTCTCATGAGAGGAAGGAGAACTAGGGTTAATAAAACATGGGGTGGGGGAGACTGGAGAGACGAGGATTCCCCTAACATTTGCACTGACTCCACTCCCACATTTTCCTTTTTTTCTGATAAGGGGTTGGTTCATTTTTTGTTTTTATTGAAATATAGTTTATTGACAATGCCTTGTTAGTTTCAGGTATACAATAAAGTGATACATATACTCTTTTTTTTTTTAATATTCCCTTCCATTGTAAGTTATTACCAGATAGCGAGTATGATTCCTTGTGCTATGTAGTAGGCCCTTGTTGTTTATGTATCTTATATATAGTAGTGAGTGTATTTTAATCCCAAACTCCTAATTTATCTCACTACCCCTCCTTTGGTAACCATAAGTTTGTTTTCTATGTCTATGAGTCGATTTCTGTTTTGTAAACAAGCTTTTTTAAAATTTCACATGATACAAGCGACATCGCAAGTGTGTAAGTGATATGTGTGTAAGTGATATGTGTGTAAGTGATATGTGACATTTGTCCAGTCCCTCACTGTCACTCCTTCCCTGAGTAGGAGTAGGCTACCCACTCCAGTACTCTTGAGCTTCCCTGGTGGCTCAGGGGGTAAAGCATCTGCCTGCAATGTGGGAGACCCAGACTCGATCCCTGGGTCGGGAAGGTCCCCTGGAGAAGGAAATGGCAACCCACTCCAGTATTCTTGCCTGGAGAATCCCATGGACGGAGGAGCCTGGTGGGCTACAGTCCGTGGGGTCACAAAGAGTCGGAAATGACTTCACTTTCACTCCTAGCTCGGCAAAGCCCTAGACTGAAGGGTGGAGCTGAAGCCATCAAAGGAGGAAGCCAGGCTGTAGGGACCCCCCTGAGCCAATGGTGGATGAAAACATTTCAGGTGTTCCCTGGACCCAGGCAGCCACCTCATCTGAGAGCTCAGGTCCATAGCAGCTGCTTCTGACTCAGGACCCCTGGCCTCAACAGGGCCGCTTCTCCAGGCTTCACCCTGGGCTTCCCTGAAGCTCAGGTGGCCAGCTGAGCACGCTTCAGCCTCACAGCTGGTGGTGGCTTAAACGCCAGCCCTTCTGACACTGGCATTTCCAGCCCTTCCAACACTGGCATTTTTGCAGCCTTCTTCACATTGCCACACTGGAGCGAGGAAGAGATATTTGAGAGAGAAGCAGGGCCTTTCCTAGATCCAGAAAGGTTTTGATTCCCCAAGTGCTGTTTTCCTGTTCTTTCCATAAGCCTTCCCGTGACTGCTGCTGCTCAGTTCTTTCCTCGGCGGGAAGGGTGCGCTGGCCTTCTCAGCCCCCTGCCTGCCTCTTTGCAGCAAGTCAGCTTAGCCTCAGCTGGGGCTCCTAATTAGGCAAGGGTTCCAGCTAGTGGGCTCCCTTGGCTCTTCCCCAGCCCAGGGTGGAGTCTGGAGGGGGGCAGGTGTCCCTAATTCCCTTTCTGCTGCCTCCTCCTCCTGATTCGGGGCCACCCTCCTCCACCCCAGCCCCACCTCCCAGCTCCTCAACCCTGCCTTGTATTTCTCTGTTTCAGACCCACTGCCTCTGACGACTACACTCCTGCTAGCTTCAGAAAGGATTTTAATACATTAATTTTGTCCTCTACAGCCCCGCCCCTGGCACATGGGATCATCATATCACGCCTACCCAAGCACATGGTGAGAGGGAAGGGACCTTGGGCTTAGAGCTAGGTGACTCAGGTGTGATCCCAGCCCTGCCTGGGATCTTGTTAACTGTATGGCCTTACTCAGGACATCATCTCTGAGCCTCTGTTTACTCACCTGACAAAGGTGGAGGAAACTAAGACCTGCCTGACTCCCACAGCTCTTGTGAAAGTCAAATAAAATCATATACTTAAAGGGGCCAATAAATAATATTCCCATCCTCCCTTTTTGAGCTTAGTACTAGTTAAGGAAAAAGATGAAAATAAAGCAGTGGATTTTTGAAATCAGTTTGGAGTACTTCCCTGGCAGTCCAGTGATTAACCCTCCATGCTTCCACTGCAGAGGGTGCAAGTTCGATCCTTGGTCAGGGAACTAAGATCCCACATGTCTCACAGTATGGCAAAAAACAAAAACAAAACAAAAACACCTTATTTTTAGTTGGAGGATAATTGCTTTACAATGCTGTGTTAGTTTCTGCCATACATCCGCAGGAATCTGTCACAGATACACATACATCCCCTCCCTCTTGAATCTCCCTCTCACCCCCCACCCCATTCCACGCCTTAGGGTGTCAGCACTGGGTGTGAGCTCCCTGCGTCATATAGCAAATTCTCGCTGGCTATCTATCTCACAATAGTAACGCGTGTGACTCAGTGTTGCTCTCTCAGTTCGTCCCACCCTCTGCTTCCCCTGCTGTGTCCACAAGTCCGTTCCCCATGTCTGTGTCTCCACTGCTGCCCTGCAAATATGTTCATCAGTTCCATCTCTGTAGATTCCATATATATCTGCTAATAAGCAATATTTTGTTTTTCTCTTTCTGACTCACTCAGTTCACTCTGTATGACAAGCTCTAGCTTCATCCACCTCACTACAACTGACTCAAGTTCACTCCTTTAACGGCTGAGTAATATTCCACTGTATGTATGTACCACAACTTCTTTATCCATTCATCTGTCATCGGATGTCTAGGTTGCTTCCATGTCCTGGCTATTGTAATAGTGCTGTTATTAACTTTGTACATGTATCAAAGTTCACAGGGTTCATGTATCTTTTTTTCTGTTGTTCATTTTTCTGTGTTGGGCCTTTGTTGTGGCATGTGAGACCTTCATTATGTCATGCAAGATCCTTCACTGCCACATGCACAAGGCTTGTGTGAGCAAAGGCTTAGTTGCATGTGTGATCTTAGTTTCCTGACCAGAGATCCAACCCATGTCCCTTGCATTACAAGGCAAATTCCTAACCACTGTACCACCAGGGAAGTACCCATGCATCTTTTTGAATTATGGTTTTCTCAGAGAAAATGCCCAGTAGTGGGGTTGCTGGGTCATATGGTAGTTTAATGGAGAAGGCAATGGCACCCCACTCCAGTACTCTCGCCTGTAAAATCCCAAGGATGGAGGAGCCTGGTAGGCTGCAGTCCATGGGGTCTCTAAGAGTCAGGCATGACTGAGCGACTTCACTTTCACTTTTCACTTTCATGCTTTGGAGAAGGAAATGGCAATGCACTCCAGTAGTCTTGCCTGGAGAATCCCAGGGACAGAGGAGCCTAGTGGGCTGCTGTCTATGGGGTCTCAAAGAGTCAGACACAATTGAAGTGACTTAGCAGCATGGCAGTTTTATTCCTAGTTTTTTTAAGGAATGTCCATGCTGTTCTCCATAGTGGCTGTATCAATTTACATTCACATCAACAGTGCAAGAGGGCTCCCTTTTCTCCACATTCTTTCCAGCATTTATTGTTTGTAGATTTTTTGATGATGACATTCTGAGTGGTAGGAGGTAATACCTCATTGTAGTTTTGATTTGCATTTCTCTGGATGAAGCACAAGCTGGAATCAAGACTGCTGGGAGAAATATCAATAACCTCAGATATGCAGATGACATCACCCTTACGGCAGAAAGCAAAGAAAAACTAAAGAGTCTCTTGATGAATGTGAAAGAGGAGAGTAAAAAGCCTTGCTTAAAATTCAACACTCAGAAAACTAAGATCATGGCATCTGGTCCCATCAGTTCAGTTCAGTTGCTCAGTCGTGTCCAGTTCTTTGCAACCCCATGAATCGCAGCACGCCAGGCCTCCCTGTCCATCACCAACTCCCAGAGTTCACTCAAACTCATGTCCATCAAGTCAGTGATGCCATCCAGCCATCTCATCCTCTGTCATCCCCTTCTCCTGCCCTCAATCTTTCCCAGCAGGAGGGTCTTTTCCAATGAGTCAACTGTTCACATGAGGTGGCCAAAGTATTGGAGTTTCACCTTCAGCATCAGTCCTTCCAATGAACACCCAGAACTAGTCTCCTTTAGGATGGACTGGTTGGATCTCCTTGCAGTCCAAGGGATTCTCAAGAGTCTTCTCCAACACCACAGTTCAAAAGCATCAGTTCTTCAGTGCTCAGCTTTCTTCACAGAAACTCCAATACTTTGGCCACCTGATGCAAAGAACTGACTCATTGAAAAGACCCTGATGCTGGGAAGTATTGAAGGCAGGAGGAGAAGGGGATGACAGAAGATGAGATGGTGGATGGCATCACCGACTCAATGGACATGAGTTTGAGTAATCTGGGAGTTGGTGATGAACAGGGAGACCTGGTGTCCTGCACTCCATGGGGTCACAAAGAGTTGGACATGACTGAGTGACTGAACTGACTGAATACTAAGCAATGTTGAGCATCTTTTCATGTGTTGGCTATCTGCATGTCTTCTTTGCAGAAATGCCTGTTTAGGTCTTCTGTACATTTTTTGCTTGGTTGTTTGTTTTTCTTGTATTGAGCTTTTTGAGCTGCTTGTATATTTTAGAGATTAATCCTCTGTTAGTTGCTTTATTTGCAATTATTTTCTCTCATTCTAAGGGCTGTCTTTTCATCTCATTTATAGTTTCCTTTGGTTTCCTGAAGTTTAATTAGGTCCTACTTGTTTATTTTTGGTTTTATTTTCACTACTCTAGGAAATGGGTCAAAGAGGATCTTGCTGCAATTTTTGTAAAAAGCATATTGTCTTTGTTTTCCTCTAAGAGTTTTAGGGTATCTGGCCTTACCTTTAGATCTTTGATCCATTTTGAGTTTATCTTAGTGTATGGTGTTAGGAAATGTTCTAATTTCATTCTTTTACATGTAACTGTCTAATTTTCCCAGCACCACTTATTGAAGAAACTACCTTTTCAACACTATATATTCTTGCCTCCTTTATCAAAAGTAAAGTGCCCATAGGTGCATGGGTTTATCTCTTTGTTTTCAGTCTTGTTCCATTTATCTATATTTCTGTTTTTGTGCCAGTACCATACCGTCTTGATGACTGTAGCTTTGTAGCATAGTCATTTTCACAGTATTGATTCTTCTAATCCAAGAATATGGTATATCTCTCCACCTGTGTGTCATCTTTGATTTCTTCCATCAGTGTCTTATAGTTTTCTGCATATAAGTCTTCTGTCTCCTTTGGTAGTTTATTCCTAGGTATTTTATTCTTTTTATTATAATAGTGAACAAGATGGTTTCCTTAATTTCTCTTTCTGACTTTTTATTTTTAGTATATGCAAGAGATTTATGTGTATTAACTTTTAAATTTTAATTTTTTTAAATAAAATAAAACAAAATCAGTTCAGTTGGTAGAGAACTTGGATTGAATTTGTGGTCAGTGAAGCTAATAAATCCCTCCTGCATTCATGCATGGCACTCTGGGCCGAGGGATGTCCCATTTTTAATTTCCAAGAATCACCTGGGAAACCTGAGGCAGATATGATTCTTATCTGTTACAGAAGAGGAGCTGAGGCCCAAAGAGGCTAGGAATGCTGCCTAAGGGCACACCACAGCAAGTTGTACAGCTGGGTTCTACACCCAAGTTAGCTGATTGCAAAGCCCAGGTTCTTACTATCAGCTCGCAGGGGAAATGCTTTCCTGCCACTGGAAGCAGAGGAACTGGATAATGGTCTTGAGTACTGGGTAATGTGCCCAGTTTTCAGGGCATTTTCTCATGCATTATCTCATTTTATTCATTCAACTATTCAACAAATATGTGTTGAGCATGCCTGTATGCTGGACAATTGGCTGAGGGTATGGTAAGAAGCAACCCAAAGTTCCTGCCCACAAAAAACATACATTCTAGTGAAGAGACAGACCCCAAAGAATTATCTATAGAAGGAAAGACAGGTGGGTGGATCTAGGCCTAGCCATAGATGATCTCAGTGAAAACATGAAATCAGGATTAAAGGATAGACAGAGAGTCTAGGATGGCAGCTCTGAGTGTCACGTGCAGTAGAGACTCAAAGGAAGTGAGAGAATGTGAGCGTCAGAGGAAGGGCATTCCAGTCAGAAGGAACAGCTCATGCAAATTTCTCAAGAAGGCAGTAATGCAGTGATCAAGGACTGATAATAGGACATTTTGACTGCAAAAGAGCCAGAAGGAGGGTGGTAGGAGGTGAGGTCTTATAGCTGAGGAGGTGAAGAAGGGAACATGCAGCCTTACTGTCACAAGAAACACTCTGGATGTTTTTTCTTAAATGTGTTGGAATCTGGGAGATTATGGAAGGATTATGGACCAAGTGAGTGGCTTGATTTGATCTAAATTCTTAAAACGCAGCTGCAGGTGTTATGGTGAGAACAGGTTCTAAAGGGTAAGAAGTAAGAATGGAAGTGGAATCATAGTCCACTTATAAAGCTAGAATATTTCATCTGACAGATGAGAATGGAGATGCTGCAAAGCATTTGGATTCTAAATGTATTGCAAAGGTGGAATCAACAGGACTGGGCTTCTCACAACCCACTTGTGAAGGCAACAGGGTGGGTTTTATCTGCAGAAGCAGTAAAGGAACCCAAAGCTTAGAACAGGAAGGGGAGGATGAGTGTGCACACGGGAGGTGACCAGTTCATGAGAGCTGAGCCCACTCTGGAAGCAGCTCCCTTGACCCCACCAGGGACCTCTGCACCAGAGACATCAGAGCAACCGGAATGTCCCTCTGGAAGCCCAGTAACCAGCCTCAGAACTGTCCTTGGTCCCCATCCCTCCCCCATTGAGCTGGTTGGGCAGATGCACCATCTAACCAGCCTCAGAACTGTCCTTGGCTCCCCATCCCTCCCCCATTAAGCTGGTTGGGCAGATGCACCATCTAAGGCTTGCTGTGTATTTTTCAAATGACATTTCCTCAGTAGTGAAAACACTACATGCCACGTTAATGCAAGATGATAGAGCAAAGGCACAAGGCTGGGGGAGGTGCTTCAGTACCCAACAGTCAGGAAGCCACACTATGTGTCACACCAACAGACTGGTGATGCTCCATTTCAACTCATGTTTCTGAGCATCTGCTTGCCAAGTGTTGGCTGGGGGACACTGTGCTCTTAGGCTGGTGGTAGCAAGAGAGGCTGGGGGATATAGGAGAAAGAGCAGAGGACGACTCCCGGAGCAAGGGAAAGGGCCAAGAAAAGGCCTCAGAGTGCCCTGAACAGGACTAAGCGGCAGAGGCACGAGGGTGTGCAAAGACGTGGGCCCTGAGAGTCCTGTGCAAGGGGGGGTCTGTAGAGCATGAACAATGGGAGTTGCAGCAGAAACAACTAATTCCTCTTCAGCAGTGTTCCAGGCAAGCCCTGCACAACGCGCTTAAAGGTCACTTGGTCCTCCCTACAGTAGGAAGCAGCCCCATTGTAAGGGGTTCGGAAATAGGCTCAGAGAGTGTAAGTGACTTGACCAACCAAGATTATTTACTAAAAAGTAAAATTTAAATTTTTAAAAAAAATTTATTGAAGTATATAACACACATACAGAAAAGATTACAAATCTTAAATGTTACAAAACAGAAACAGACTCACAGACTTCAAACACAAATTTATGGTTACCAAAGGGGAAAATGGGAGAGGGGAATAAATTAGGAATTTGGGATTAACATACATACCCTACTATATTTAAAATAAATAACCAAAAAGGACATACTATAAAGCACAGGGACCTTTACTCGATATTCTGTAATAAGCTAGAT
>SJYC01115537.1:0-29943 GCA_006408675.1 Madoqua kirkii | reverse complement strand
GGTGACAGACATGTGGTAGAGCTAGGTACATGGTTGACGAATGAAAAGATTAGGAGAAATTTCAGTTTCACCCTCAGTGAAATTGTGAAGCCTAGCACATTGGAGAATGGAAGGGGCATGTAGGAGATGGTGTGACTGTAGAATGTCACGGCCAACACACACACTCACTCACACCTAAATGTCTGCATGGAAATCTCATTTTAACTAAAGTTTTAAAAACACTGATTGTGATCAAATGGATTCACATGTTGTTTTTAAAATAGACTCTGAAAAAAAAAAAGATAATAAATAAATAAATAAAATAGACTCTGGTGGCAAAAAAATAAAAAATAAAAACCCACCTGAGAGTCTCCACAGGTGATTGGGCAGAAAAATAACTATGGCGACGTGCGTTCCTTGATGGGACAGGAAGGTAACTATGGTGACATGTCTCCAGGCCGTCCCCTTCCCTTGGACCATGGGAAGATGCCTGGTGTCTCCCATCAGCTGGAGGACTTGATCTCCTTCCCTCTACAGTGAATGGGATAGAAAAACCATGTCTAGCCTTTATCACACTGGTCCTGAAAAGGGTCAGTGGCTTTTCCTCTTGAGAGCTTGTTTCAGGGGACCCACACAGCCCTACCCTACCCTCAATGTCATCTTCTTCAAGGCCTCTGCCTAGGGAAGGAAAAGAGATCCTCTCCCCAGGCTGAGGCAGACCCCTTCCCACAGCACCTGAAATAGGAACTCCTGCCACGGAAGACCCCTTTTCTTGGACCAGGCTGCACCAGGTCCAGGAATCATTAGAGGCTTAGCCCAGCACTTCAATGACACTGCTATCTCCTTAGCTCTGAATCAGCAGGTACACATTAACCAGTGGTGGGCCTCCTCTTCCAGAAGAGTTTACATTCTAATCCACCCAACCAATGCCCAAGTGGGCCTAACTTTTCTTGAAAAAATTTTAGAGAAAGCTATATGAACAGTGATTTTAATGCCTCCTAAGTGAGCCTGGTAGGCTGCAGTCCATGGGGTTGCTAAGAGTCGGACACGACTGAGCGACTTCACTTTCACTTTTTACATTCATGCACTGGAGAAGGAAATGGCAACCCACTCCAGTGTTCTTGCCTGGAGAATCCCAGGGACGGGGGAGCCTAGTGGGCCGCTGTCTATGGGGTCACACAGAGTCGGACACGACTGAAGCGACTTAGCAGCAGCAAGTCTATGGCACTTATGAATTCTCAAAGCATTTTAACATTTATTACTTCACTTAAGTGTGACACAACTCCGGGAGATGGTAAGGACCAGTATTGTTGTTTGGTTGCTAAGTCATGACAACTTTTTGCAACCTCATGGCTTGTAGCATGCCGGGCTGCCTTATCATTTGCTATCTCTCGGAGTTTGCTCAAATTCATGTTTATTGAGTCAGTGATGCCATCTCATTCTCTGTTGGACAGATATTATGAGATTGAGGCTTAGAGAACAGTTAATCCAGGGTCACATAACTAGTCAACTGCAGAGCAAGGCCTAGGAAGAAAACCTGATGGGAACAAGATATATAATATGAAACAAGTGTGTGAAGACACTGGGTTAAACTGGGAGGGGGTGACCCCCTACCAGAGGCTTCTGTCTCATAAACTGAGTCCTGAAGGGAAAGCATCAGTGGTTCCTCCTTCTTGAGACTCCTTGAGTGTAACTTGAATCAATCAACTCTGTGTCTATACATGAGTGACTACCTGCCATTTATGAGGTCCCTAAAAGCAGAAAAAAATTGGCAAAGTATCCGGCACGTGACAGGTGTTCAATGTTTTTGAATTAGCTGTCTTTCAGTTCTGAAAATTAACACAGTACTTGTGAGTTGTGGCTCATTCTCGCCATCTAGTGGCCAACTCCAAGAGCAATCGAACAGAGGGAGCTGAGTTCCCCTAGCCAATCTGCAAGATGAAACCAGTCCATCCTAAAGGAAATCAACCCTGAATATACACTTGGACTTCCCCAGGCTCAAGCGGTAAAGAACCTGCCTGCAATGCAGGAGACACAGGAGACGCAGGTTGGATCTCTGTGTCAGGAAGATCCCCTGGAGGACTAAATGGCAACCTACTCCAGTAGTCTTGCCTGAGGAATCCCATGGACAGAGAAGCCGGGGTGTAACAGTCTGTGGGGTCGCGAACAGTTGGACACACTGAGCAACTAACAGTTCAAACATTCAGGGCCAGTGCCAGCAGGAGATGCACATGTATTTTTAGTGTCACGGAAATCTGAGTTTTTCCTGAGAGGAAGAGTGGGCTGTAGGCTGGGTGTGGCTGTGCTGCCAGACTGGCTTGTTGCTGCTGTTCAGATGCTAAGTCCTGTCCAACTCTTTGTGACCCCATGGACTATCTCCTGGAATTTGCTGTCTTCCACTGTCTCTGGGAGTTTGCTCAAATTCATGTGCATCGGGTTGATGTTGCAATCTAACCATCCCATCCTCTGCCACCCCTTTCTCCTTTTGCCTTCAGTCTTCCCCAGCATCAGTGTCCTTTCCAATGAGCTGGCTCTTCATATCAGGTGGTCAGAGTACTGGAGCTTCGGCTTCAGCATCAGTCCTTCTGGTGTAAACACACATGGGTGCTCAGTCAAGCCTGACTCTTTCGCGGCTCTCCAGGCTGTAACCCACAGGCTCCCCTGTCTATGGGATTTTCCAAGCAAGAAGACTAGAGTAGGCTGCTGTTTCCTGCTGCAAGGCATCTTTCCAACCCAGAGATCAAACGCATGACTCCTGTGTCTCCTGCGTCGCAGGCAGACTCTTTAAAAATATGTGTGTCTCTCATGGCCGCACTGGCCCTGGCTCCAAAGCAAAAGTCAAATAAATGGCCAATTTCTGAGAATCGGTTATGCGGACAAGTGTTGATACTATACAGGAGCACACGAAGGCTCATTTCCAGCTTACACTTTAATTCCACACCCTAGACATCCCAGCACACTCACATGCTTAAAACAATGGAAGTGTTAGAACTCCAAGTAAAATTCGGTCCTATAGACAAAGCAAAATTTTTTTCTGGAGAAAAAACATTTGAAAAGACCAATAGGATACTTTCATATTCAGAAAAATAGAAAACTCTCTTGTTATAAAATACTAGAAATTCTAGATAAAATACAAATACATATACATAACTTAATGCATAGTTGAATACATAAGAAAATTATAATTTTTTACAGTGGCCATGAATAGAAGCTGAAAATATAAGGATAAGATACAGAAGAATATCAACAAACAGATTTGTAATAAACTGAAATACTTTTCTAAAAGCTAAAAATATGGTCAGCAAGGGAATTCTCTGATGGTCCAGTACTTAGAACTCTGCGCTTCCTCTGCAGGGGGCACAGCTTCTATACCTGGTTGGAGAACTAAGATCCTGCATGCTGCATGGAGGCGGCCTACATAAATAAATAAAGATATGGTCAACAAAGTTAAAAACTCAGTGGGTAGGTTTTAGACAGCATAACTGATCTGAGACCCTTTGCAAAATTGTAGTTAAAAAGAAGAAAACGAGAATGGGAGCAAGAGACTCAGAGGAAAGAATAAAAGGTCCGAATATATGGAACTACAGACCAGAGGGGGAACGGTGAGGGCACGCTAGGGAAGGTGACAGCTACGATCTTTCCAGAGAGCATGACACACAGAGACCTTGCCGACCAGGGAGCACAAGTGGGATAATAAAAATAGATCCACATCTCAATACTTCAAGGTGAACTGCAGAACATCACAGACGAAGAGAAGCTATTCATTTAAAAAAAAAAAAAAGGCAGAAAAATATGCTCAAAATGTTGAGATGAGATCTGAGACCCTTTGCAAAATTGTAGTTAAAAAGAAGAAAACGAGAATGGGAGCAAGAGACTCAGAGGAAAGAATAAAAGGTCCGAATATATGGAACTACAGACCAGAGGAGGAACGGTGAGGGCACGCTAGGGAAGGTGACAGCTACGATCTTTCCAGAGAGCATGACACACAGAGACCTTGCCGACCAGGGAGCACAAGTGGGATAATAAAAATAGATCCACATCTCAATACTTCAAGGTGAACTGCAGAACATCACAGACGAAGAGAAGCTATTCATTTAAAAAAAAAAAAAAGGCAGAAAAATATGCTCAAAATGTTGAGATGAAATATACGGCCAAATTATCTTTTAAAAGTGAAAGTAAAATAGACATTTTGCAACAAAGAGCATCCCACTAACACCCTTTGTAAAAGTGTTGCTAAAGGGTGTACTGTAGGAAAAAAATTAATCTGGAACTAAGAAGAACAATGTAAAATGAAATAGTGAACAAAGGCATTAATAAAACTCAGTGAATATAAAGTAAGCATTGACTGCATAAAAATGTAATGATTTTTTAATAAAATAAATGATTATATATTTAGGGGATATAAAAGTAAGGTGGACATAATGGAAAAAATCTGAAAAAGAATATATACATACATATATATATGGGCTCCCCAAGTGGCTCAGAGGCAAAGAATCCACCTGCAATCCAGGAGATGAAAGATTGATCCCTGGGTGGGGAAGACTCTCTGGAGAAGGACATGGCAGCCCACTCCAGGATTCTTGCCTGGAGAACCCCATGGACAGAGGAGCCTGGCGGGCTGCAGTCTGTGGGGTCCCACAGAGTTGGACACGACTGAGCGCCTCACTCCACTTCCAGTATTCTTGCCTGGGAAATCGCATGGACAGAGGAGCCTGGTGGGCTACAGCCCATGGGATTTCAAGAGTCAGACCTGAATTAGTGGCTAAACTACTACTACGAACATATATAAATATACATATGTTTTGAATCAATTTGCCCTACATTTGAAACATTGTAAATCCACTGCACTTCAATAAGATACTTAAATATTAAAAATAAACATTAAAAAAATTTTTTTTACTAAAAAGTAACATGAAGGGCTTCCCTGATGGCTCAGTGGTAAAGAATCCACCTGCCAACGCAGGAGACACAGTTTCAATCCCTGCTCCGGGAAAGTCGCACAGGCTGTGGAGCAACTAAGCCTGCGAGCCACAACTATTGAGCCTGTGCTCCAGAACCCAGGAACTGCACCTACTGAGGCCCTTGCGCCCTGGAGCCCATGCTCCACAAGAGAAGCCCCCACAGTGAGAAGCCCAAGCACCACAGCGAGAGAGCAGCCCCTGCTTGCTGCAACTAGAGAAAAGCCCTCAAAGCAACAAAGACCCAGCGTGGACAAAGATAAAATTAAAAAAATAGAATTATTTTTTTAAAGCAAGACAGAAATAAAACTCTTAGCAATACTAACATGTAAGTTGGACTGTGCAGAGTTATTCATAAAACTTTCTAAAGCTCTTATATTGTTTGATAGAAGATTAGAGATTTTTTTCAATTTTAAAAGATAATCATCAAAGTAAGAAAAATATGTGTAATTTCCAAACCTGTAGAGATGCTGAAAGAGAATACAGAAATTTTAAGAACTTTTCATTAAATATGGTAGATGGAATCAGTTTTATTTCTGTTCCCTCCTGAAAATACTCTAAAAATAGTATTAACATTAATAAGTGAGTTTAGCAAGGTTGCAAGATAAAAGACCAGTATGCAAAAATCAATTCTATTTTATATGCTAGCAACAAACAATAGGAAATCAGAATTTAAAAAAATACTTTGGGGACTTCCCTGGTGGTCCAGTGGCTAAGATTCCATGCTATCAAACCAGGAGCCCAGGTTCAATCCCCTGATCAAGGAACTAGATCCCACATGCTGCAGCTAAGACCCAGTGCAACCAAATAAATAAAATTTTAAAAATACTATGTACCAAAGCACCAAAAATTATGAAATGCATAGGAAAAAATCTGATAAAACTGTATAAAATCTGTAAACGGAAAACTACAAAGTATTGCTAAGAGAAATCAAAGACCAAAACAAGTAGAGATATATACCTTGCTCATAGATCATGATGACATATTTAAGATCATTTAAAAATCAAAATGGAATAACTGTGGTTCAGGCATTCAAAATGGAGCCAGGTGGCCGCAGTGGATGTGGTTTCAGTCATGTTCTTGCATCACTGAGAACTTAAATTTTCTGAACTGTATCAAACTCAAGAACCACCAGTCATTTTCAAAACAGTATCTGCTATCAACTTCCAAATGCAACCTTGTAACTGTATGATGTTTTTAGATCCTAATAATTTCTTGTTTAACAAGTACCCTTACTTCTTATCAGTGGCTGATCCTAATTCTTAACAAGCAATGTATATACCTTTGCAGGCTTTGCCTGTATTTGCCACCCCGTTTTGTAGTTCATGGAACACAATTCAAGCGCTTCTTGAATTTGCATCTGCCAGGCTATCATTCTCAGCTTGGCTCAAATAAAATTCTTTTCTATTCCTATTATAGATTGTTTATTGATTCTTTGTTGACAGCAGAAATATACAATGTTGTTAAGATGTCAATTCTCCCCCAGTTAATCTAAGTCTTCAATTCCATCCCAAATAAAGTTCCAGTAGGACTTTTTATAGAAATTGACAAGTTGACTCTAAAATTCATATAGAAATGCAAAGGATTAGAATAACCAAATCAATTTTGAAAAAGAAGAACAAAATTGAATTGCTTATACAACCTAATTTTAACACATTATAAGCCATGGTAATCAAGACAATGTAGAACTGCCATCAACTAGATAAGCAGGTCAGTGGAGCAGAGTCCACAAACAGAACCACAGATGCAAACAACTGATTCTCTGCAAAAATTCAAAGACAATTCAATGGAGCATTGTCCCCTCAACAGCGCTGCTGTTGAAAACTAGATGCCACATGCAAAATAATGAACTTCCATCTATACCTCACACCATACACAATTATGAACTCAAAATGGACCACAGACCTACATGTAAAACCTAAAACTGTAAAACTTGAAGACAACCCAGGAGGAAATGTGACATTTGATTATGTGAAAATTTCTTAGATGTGACACCAAAAGCGGTTTTGACTAAAAATTTGATAATCAGACCATCAGATTTTACATTTGGCACATGGAATGACTCTGTCATAGGAAAACAGAAAGACGAATCAAAGAATGGGAGAAAATACAGCTGACCCATGAATAGCATGGGCTTTGGGGCACCAACCCTCCACACAGCTGAAAATCCATGTGTTACCTTACAGTCAGCCTTCCACATACAGTGCTGTGCCTCTGTGGATTCAGCCAACTAGGGACTCTTGTAATGCCTTAGTATGTATTTATGGGGGAAATCCATGCATAAGTGGGCCAGCACAGTTCAAATCCATGTTGTTCAAGGGTCAACTCTACTCGCAAAGAACCTGTTTGAAAAGGATGTGTATTCAAAATGTTCATTTTATTTAATTTTAGAAAATACACAGTAAGTAGTCTATAGGGAGAAAGTCTAGGAGGACTGAGCTTCCCTGATAGCTCAGTTGGTAAAGAATCCGCCTGCAATGCAGGAGAGCCCAGTTTGACTCCTGGGTTGGGAAGATCCCCTGGAGAAGGGATAGGCTACCCACTCCAGTATCTCAGGCTTCCCCTGTGGCTCAGCTGGTAAAGAATCCGCCTGCAATGCAGGAGACCTGGGTTTGATCCCTGGGTTGGGACAATCCCCTGGAGAAAGGAATGGCTACCCACTCCAGTATTCTGGCCTGGAAAATTCCATGGACTACTGCCCATGCGGTCGCAAGGAGTCAGGCACGACTGAGTGATTTTCACTTTTACTTTCAGAGAATATATTGCATATTTATGGATATATTTACTATCTCGAATGTGATGATGGTTTCACAAGAATATACATATGTCAAAATCTATCTAATTGTAAACTTTATGTGCAGTTTATTGTATGTCAATTATACCTTCAAAAAGCTCTGTTAAAAACATTTTTTTAAATTAACAGCTATCATTTATCTAGAGCTTGACATGCCTGGTTGTTTTTCTGGTTGTATTATGTTTGCATGTTTCTATTTTATTCAGAGTAGGAACGACTCAGCTAAAAGATCACATTTCCCCATCTCCCTAGGAGGTAGATATAGACATAGATTAAGTTCCAGCCAGTGAGATGTTGGCAGTATATTCTACCACGGTGCACTTCTGAACAGTCTTTCTTAACAAGAATAAGTCATGCTTTCTTGTCCTCTCTGTGGAAGGCAGACTTGCTGACTAGTCCAGCAGACTTCTTGGATCTTCATGAGAAAAACAGACTACCTTGATTAAAGTTAATTATTTGGGGCATTTTCAGTTTGTTTCATTGTTATATTCAACTGAACCTAATCCTGATACAGACTCTTTCAATGATGCTTAGATAGTGGAGCTACTTCACCGACTTTGGAAAAGTTAGATCTTGTGACAGGTTGACACGTTAACCAGAGGTAAAGAAACAGACATTGTCTTCATGCTTCCTGCAGGCTCACAGACACTGTCCCAAAGGCACACTCTCCAAGTGGCTGACCGGCTTTCACTCCATGAATCCACTCTGCCGTTTTCATCTGCTCTCACCTCCTATGTACAACAGCTTATCTTCCTCACCTGCAATTGGTCTGAGTCCACCTTGATCATTTCTTAATACTACTTTGGCCCAGTTACACTTTCCACTGAAAACAAATAACACATTTTATGTTGGACAGCTGTTATTGCTCTGATTCATGTTACAGCTATCCTTTCACATGATCTACTATGCCATTATGCTGAGGAGGGCAGAGAGGCCTGGCAGGAGAAGCAATATGACTTGCCAGCATCCCAAGGAAAGAGTGGACAGAACCTCAGACCAGAAGAGGTTCCCTGACCCTGTACCCATTCTGCTTTGCACACAGAGCTCTCCACCTTCCTTTGTTTATTTCCCTCCTTTGAAAAAAATTGTCAGACACTTGTTCTGTCCCAGAACTATGCCGTGTCAAGCACTGGGGATACTAAGAGTAGCCAGACATGCTCTTGGCTCTCAACGAGCTCCCCAGGCAGGAGACAACTTTTTACATACGCAGATAGTGTCAAGGATACGCGCGCGACTGAGCTGTGGTTTATGACAATTCACTGGTGTCTACATAGTGCCTAAGCTGCCATTTAAGACAATTCCCTGGTATCTTCCCTTGTCTGTTTTTAGTAAAGAACCAGAAGATTCTGGGATTTCCCCCTTTTCTCCTTTCATTATCAGTCATTTCCATCTTCCACTGCATAATCATCTCCTCTGAACCGCCATGGGATAAATGGATTTTTTAATGTGTTCCCCAGCTAAATTTTGCCTTTCCATACTACTTATTGACAGTTCTCTTTTTATTTCCCATTCATTTCTGAATTGGTCATTTTCTCTTCATCCATTGCTTAATCAGCCATGTTCTTCCTGCTGTGAGGGCCGCCCCCCCTCCTCCTTTTCTGTCATCTCCAAATTCCCCTTCACTCCCCCATGGTTTTCTATCTTTAGCTGTCTTTCTGGCCTTCTTCACTAGGCTTTTGGAGAGAGCACTGGCAACTCTTGGGCCTCTCTTTAAGAACTTAAGGCCTTTGGAACTCAGGGCTGGAAAAAGAATGCAACCTTTCCTGTAGGGCAACTTGATGGCAGACTCCCCACTAGACCAGAGCCTTACAAAGCCTGGCTCTCTAGCTAACTAACCATTACCTTGGGCAGGTTGCTTCCTCTCTGGGCCCCAGGACCCATTTTGGTAAAAGATTTTACTGGAGCCCCTACCTGGCACAGACACAGTGTAATTCTAACTATACTGACCTGAGCTATCCAATAGGCAGCCACTAGCAAGGCCATTGAGGCCTTGAGATGTGTCCAGTCCAAATTAAAATGTGTCCCAAGTGTGCAATAGACACTGGATAACAGATGATATGAAAAAATATAGATTACACATTGAAATAATAGTAATTTGGATATGCTAGGTTAATAAAATATGTTAAAATTAATTTCACCACCTTCTTACTGTTTTAAATGTGGTTCCAAACACATTTTCAATTACATTGGGGTTGCTCATTGTGTGTCCACTGGCCAGCACCCAGATAGCTGTCACACAAGAAGCCCAGCACCACGGCTGGGGCCTGACTCACCCAAGACACGTAGTAAAAGGTACCTTAGACACCAGGTGACCTGGAAGATATGCATCTGGACCAGGGTTTCCTAGTCTGAGGATTAAGGACAGAAGCCTTGGGCAGAATCCAGGTGGTCTATGAACTTTCTTTGTATTTATTCAGCTGTGCCAGGTCTTATTTGTGGAACGAGGGACCTTTAGTTGCAGTAAAGGAACTCAGCTGCAGCATGTGGGATCCGGTTCTCTGGCCAGGAATCTAGTTCCCTGCATTCACTGAAAGCACAGAGTCTTAACCACTGGACCAGGAGGGAGTTCCCTAAACTTAAAATTTACATCTTTATTTTCACTAGTCTCTACCTGAAATTTTACCATTTCCTTCCATTATGAGTGCAGGCAACAAGCCACTGGAATATTAGCCGTACTTGTTTCTCAGCAGTAAAAATCAAAGTTATTTTCCTAATATTTTACAGTTGTTGCAGAATTTCAAAATACCATTTAATTTCATCACTACAACATCATTGTGGTAGTTATAAGACCTGCCACTGGACCTTATTATCAGATGTGTTAATAAAGAAGCACATTTAATACTGTACCATAGATTTGCTTTTATATTTTGGTAAATATGTCTCAGTATAGTTTGTTTTCTTAAATGTTCTTTGGATGCTATTTCATTTGCATAAAACCATTATTATTCTGAGAAATAGACCTTAGATTGCTAGAGGGGTCCGTGGCACGCACACATAAAGACTAAAAGTCCAGTCAAGGAAGACAAGCCATCTTCACTGGCAAGGGTACCGGCAGGCCCAGAGTGTAAGGAGAATCCCCACCCTGAAGGGGCTGCCAGGACAACCGAGGCTGGCCCTGGAGATGCCTGGTGCCCTCCATGTCTGCCCCAGGGATGCTTCAGTTACAGAACAAAAAAGCAGAGTATCAGACCCCTCTGGTTTGGTGCAAGGATGTTTTGATATTCGCCATTTTGAGGTCCTAAAGAGCAGATGAACAAGTATTTGAATCTGTTTTAGATTACTAAATGATTGTACAACAGATATCCTTCCTATTCCACCCGTAATCTGTCTCCCATCTCAGAGCCTCGCACTGGGGTCAGGGTGAACCAGATACCCAGGAATGGGAGGGTTTACTCAGCATGTACATTGTCACTCTGCTCACTTAATTTAAATGCAGAGCACATTATGAGAAACACTGGTCTGGACAAAGCCAAGCTGGAATCAAGACTGACAGGAGAAATATTACTATCAATAACCTCAGATATGCAGGTGACACCACACTTTTGGCAGAAAGCGAAGAACTGAAAAACTAAACTCTTGGTGAAAGTGAAAGAGAGTGAAACTGTTGGCCTAAAACTCAACACTCAGAAAACTAAGATCATGGCATCTGGTCCCATCACTTCATGGGAAATAGATGGGGAAAGAAAGGAAACAGTGGCAGTCTATTTTAGGGGGCTCCAAAATCACTGCAGATGGTGATTGCAGCCATGAAATTAAAAGACACTTGCTCCTTGGAAGAAAAGCTATGACCAACCTAGACATCATATTAAAAAGCAGAGACGTTACTTTACCATCAAAGGTCCATTCAGTCACTGAATGACTGAACTGTTACTTAGCATGCAAGCAGGCATAGCCTGGGATGTTCTTAGCCCCAGGGCTGGGGTGGGCTAAAGCTCTGAACCCTTTTGGGTTGGTCTGTGCATGACAATAATCCTGTTTTGAAGTGAAGTCACTCAGTCATGCCCCATGGATAGTAGCCTGCACCAAGCTCCTCTGTTCATGGAATTTTCAAGGCAAGTACTGGAGTGGGTTGCCATTTCCTTCTCTAGGGAATCTTCCCAACCCAGGGATCGAATCAAGTTTTCTCACACTGTAGACAGACGCTTACTGTCTGAGCCACCAGGGCCACCAGGGAAGTCCTGTTTTGGTTTTGCTAAACCCTCCTCTGTCAACTAGCCTGAGGGCAGGGTTCTGACAAAAGCTACAGAGAAATACGGCTGAGGGAGTCTTCCCCATCAGCCAACTTCTCCCAGCTACCCTGAGCTACTAAGAAAAGGCCTTCAAGGAACTCAGTTGCACCCATGGAGCTCAGCCACTAAGTGTATAGAGACAGTTGCCCCTCGCAGGACACAGTATGCCCAGGCAGTCCTGCCTCTGTGTACCAGCTCTCATTCAACACAGAGCAGAGCAGGGGCCCTTATCCCTCAGCACAGCTTGCCCAAGACCACACAGCCATTATGTAAAGCAGCCAACACTTAAACTAAATCTGTCGACTCCAGAGTGATTTCCCCCAACAGGCTACCTCCCCTTTGAGTTGAAACCAAACAACACTGAAATCAATGGGCAGAAGATGGACGCCCTTTTACAGAACTCAGCTGACCTCCAACTAACCAAATGCAATTCTTAAAAGAGGCTTGATTCTGTCTCTTCCTTCTCCTGTTCTCCAAGCCAGGCCCTGCTTCCTGTAGCTGCCAAAAAGAATTAGTCCAGTAGCAGCACCTCAATTTCTGCTACCAACACTTGCCTGGAGAAGCCCTAAAAGGAAGGGCAATTTTGCTTCCAATCCTAAGTCAAATCTACTGCAGACCTACAGCCCGGTAATGGGATCTGGAGCCAGGCATTTTCCTATGGGCCCTAGGTTCCTTCCTCATCTGTGGAATGAAGGGACTGGACTTCAATGGATGTGAAAGTTGGACTATAAAGAAAGCTGAGGGCCAAAGAATTGATGCTTTTGAACTGTGATGTTGGAGAAGACTCTTGAGAGTCCCTTGGACTGCAAGGACATTCAACCAGTCCATTCTAAAGATCAGTCTTGGGTGTTGATTGGAGGACTGATGTTGAAGCTGAAACTCCAATACTTTGGCCACTCTATGTGAAGAGCTGACTCGTTGGAAAAGACCCAGATGCTGGGAAAGATTGAAGGCAGGAGGAGAAGGGGATGACAGAGAATGAGAAGGTTGGATGGCATCACCAACCCAGTGGACATGAGTTTGGGTGGGCTCCGGGAGTTGGTGATGGACAGAGAGGCCCGGAGTGCTGTAGTCCATAGGGTCACAAAGAGTCAGACACGACTGAGTGACTGAACTGAACTGAACTGAACTGAACTGAGTGATGATGGCCAACTTTGGGAAACACCACAGTAGATTGAAGCAACAGAGAAACTGAGAAGTAGGAGCTGATGCTCTTGTCTCCCTAGTGAAGACTTTATTTAATAAAGATCTTCCAGAAAAAAAAAACAAACCAAAAGTCTAGACTTGTAAGCCCTGAAAGCTCTCATAAATAGCATTAGTCCAACAATCCAAGGCCATCTCCTGTTGAGAAATGCATTCTACCACTAGATGGCAGACATGTGCCAGAGAGCCTCATCCTACAGCTTGACCCACTTCCTAGCTTCCTCTGTAAAACTGGAACACGACCCGCATTGCTTACATACTTTGCAGGACTGAAGACTGTTAAAGTCCCAGGAGTTATCATCAAAGTCAGGAATTTCAGGAACTGAAAAGACAGCACATGGTGCACAGGGCACTCACTGATAAAGAGGAATCTGGAAACATCCTCAACTCTAATGCCCTTGGTAAGAGCCTCCTAGGCCTGTCAGATAAAACCCCATGTGACACATGAGCCTGTAAGGAGAGGTTAGGCTGGCTTTCCCCAGCCCAGGGCAGTCGGCACTCAACTGTGGTGAACTCAAGGCCACTTCATCCTCACTCAGCAACACATTGTGGGCACCTCATTGTAAAAGGGCATGCCAAGCATAGATTGCCCTATGTGAAAAATGGGTTTATGTAACACAATTTCACATTCTCCCATGCATTCATTCGAGGAGATATGTCTGGACAAATCTTTGTTGCTTTTTAGTTGCTAAGTCATGTCTGACTCTTTGTGACCCCATGGACTGCAGCCCTCCAGGCTCCTCTGTCCATGGGATTTCCCAGGCAAGAACACTGGAGTGAGTTACTATTTTCTTCTCCAGGGGATCTTCCCAGCCCTGGGATCAAACCCCATGTCTCCTGCATTGACAGGTGAATTCTTTGCCGTTGGGCCACCAGAGAAGCCCCGGATAAATCTTTAGTCCTGGCTCAAGTTGATTCCGCTGGCTAATTTGTTGTTTCAGTTCACGGTTTTTTGAGAAGATAAACCATGGAAAGTTAGCTTCATGTTGGGTTTCAGCAAATGTGTCTAAACTGTTTCAAACTGCCCTCAGCACCAGATGATGACAGAAACTGATCCCTGTGGTTCCCGCCTCTCAAAGCTACTTCCCCACCTCCTAGGTCTCCTTCCTCACCTCCTATCTGCAGATCTTTTATGCAGGTCCCAACAGGTTTCTTTCCATCTGTGTCGAGGTGGTTTGACTCAAGCAGCACTTACTGACTCATCAAACTAGTGAGTCCGGGCTGTGGAGCAGTAGGTGGCTCAAAGGACACAGTGACAGATGGGTGGGGAGGCGAAGCGAATGGCTCCAGAGCTTCGCTGGCCTGCACAGCTGCCCCTCCAGTTACAAGGAAGCAGAACTGAGTTCTGAGAAACGAGTGAAGTCCCAAGCAAAGCATCCAGCTCCAGGCATGTTACACAGGTCGGGGGGACGTGAGAGCAACGCACAGAGAAAGCTGGTCTCAGCTAAAGTGACCGTAAAACCATGACTCACAAGGGCTTCGTCTGCCCGCAGATAACCTCCAAGCGTGATAATATACACCTATGTGTTATTGAAAAACACACACCAGCCCTCTGAGGTGGATTCCTCTGAAATTCAAGTTCTTTTGGACCCAAACTCCTCGGTGGGTTTGCCTCCATCCTTGGGACAAGTGGCTGGATACAGCAGGGCCGCTATGCACACAGATGAGGGTCATGTGGTACCTGGGGACAGCAGGTGAAGGGACAAAAGGGACACTGAGAAGGTGGGGAGCGAGGGGGGGACCGAGGTGCTACAAAGAGGGCAAAAGCCAAGTATTTTAATTATTTTAAGATCTCTGGTGGTGGGTGGCCTAGATCTCTTAACAACGAGGTCAGTGGTTATCTGCATTGATTGTGTGACTGTAAACTAAATAGACATAGTCACTTAAGGGATATAGTCACTTAAGGTAATCACACACATGGATGTCTGTGTATTCAGCTTGAAGTTGTTCACTGTTATAATGCCAACTTTCATCCAGTCAATAAGGGTTTAGAATGTTTTGTTTGGCTTTTATTATTAAAGTTGAGGAAGGGACGGCAACGGGAGGGGAGGGAGGCAAGACACTGCACAAACTGGATGACCTCAGAGGCAGCAGAGCCAGCTAGAGCCAGAGAACAGAAGCCTCCCAGGGACACTGGCCTGGCTTCAGGGATGGAGCAGAAGCACACGCATGGAGGCCTGTGGCGCAGCAGAGGACGGGGAAGCCTAGCGACGAGAGGCTGCTGCCCATATCCAGCCAGCGAAGGCCCAGAGCGCTACCCCCGTCGCCCGGGGCCTCAGTCACTGTCCCTCCTGCACAAGCACCACAAAGAAGGCAAGAGTGGGTTCTTTTCTGTTCAGTCTTTATTTACAGCAAAGTACAGAGTATGTGGTCATTTAAGTGAGTGCTAACAAGTAAGTGCAGGGCAGTAGAAGGAAAAGGGGAAAGTGCAAGCATCTGAAAGACAGGGAAAAAAAAAAAAGGCCTACATCTCTATTTACCTACTCACCCTGTTCCTGAGGCAGGACCAGCCAGGCACTCACCACCTCTAAGGGCGGCTGGACACTGCCTTGAAGCCAGCCCGCTGCCTGAGGAGGGCCGCAGAAGGCGCAGAGACCAAGCTCATGGCGGGGACTCAGCTCCAGACTCGCCCCGACGGCTTCCCGAGCATGCTCGTCTCACTCTCCTCTGCTGGGACGCTGAGACTCTGCCCCTCTACCCTGAGGTCTGGGGGAAGGGTAGGAGTGGCAGAGAAGTCAGCCCTTTCCCGAAGCCCAGCCCTGAGACCCAGCACCACCCTCGCCTGCCTCACCCGCGTGGTCATTGACAGGCAGGTGGGAGTCTCCAGGGTAGAGGAGAACATTTCCCTGCAAGAGGCTACTAGTTCCTGCCAACGGCTCTGGGCCCTGGGGCAGGTCAAGGTTGCTGAGTCAGGGACACCGCACAACAGCAGCAAAGGAGGTGGCGCGCCAACCAGCTGGGCTCCGGCCCCTCCTGCACACAAGCCTGACCCTGCAGCCTCACAACAGACTGGCATCCCACCCTGGGCACCACAACGAGCGTCCAAGCCAGCCCAGAGAGGCAGCAAGCCCAAGTCCTTGACCGCCCAGCAGCCAAGACCACCGTGGGTTGCTGTGGTTCACAGGCTCTGAAGGGTGAGCTGGAGGCTTCTGCGGTACCCTCTACAGCCTGTTCTTCACAGATCATCGCCTCTCGAGGGCCCACCCTATCCATTCCAAAACCGATGATGCCTGAGGTAGCAACACTGCAACTTCCTTACACATACTCCCAGCTCTCTGCTCCTGTTGGTCCCAGGATGGCAGAAGTTCCATTAGCATGAAGGCGTGTGGGACGAGGACTTCCACAACACAGCGCCTGTTGCCTAACGCCGCCAGGTGTCTCTGAAGCCAAGAGACTCCCATGCATACTCAACCAACACTGCCCTGCTCTGCTCATCCGTGTGGCCTCCCCAGACAGCAAACAGTATCCACTTCTGGCCTAATAATTCTATCTGATGCTACAGCAAAAACGATCCAATGGTTCTTTAAATACCGATTCCTGGATTTGCCGCATAGAAAGCTCAAGTTCAGATAGATACCCAGTTGGCTGGGGTCCCCACAGGGCAGAGCTTCCTATCCCCTCCTTGCCCCAGACTTTCTATGTCACAGAACCAGAGGAGTCATTAGCACGGCCAGTGAGCCCCCAGCCAAGAGGCCGAGATATCAGGAGGTGGGGCTTCCCTGGTGGCTCACACAGTATACAATCGGCCTGCAATGCAGAAGACCCAGGTTCAAACCCTGGCTCTGGAAAATCCCCCGCAAAAGGGAATGGCTACTCACTCCAGTACTCCCACCTGGAGAATTCCATGGACAGAGGAGCCTGGTGGGCTACAGTCCATTGGATGGCAGAGTCAGACATGACTGAGGGACTAACACTTTGACTTTACCAAGAGGCAGGGTAGCCTGAGAACTGTTTCCCACCAAGGACAGGGCTACTCAGAGACCCTGGAGGCTTGGTCCCAACACCACCATTGGATGAAAAAGCAGCTAAGTAAGTCAAGGCTCAGAGATGAGAAGACTCCATCTTCCAAGGCAGTAGGATAGACAGCCAAGGCACTGAATGGTTTGGCACCTGGGAGCTTCAAGTAAAGTTGAGCGTGCAACCTACCCAGGGGCCAAGGCTCCCCGAGACAGGGAGCGGCTTCCCCTGAACACAGGCCCCAACAAGGCAGCAGGCCCTTGGGTCCTCAGGATCCTAACCCAGGCCTGCCATCCACCCTTCACCTCAGAGCCACACAAGGCATGACTGGAAAGATAATCAATACTGGTTTGGAAATGCGCACTTTAGAACTCAGCCAACCCACCGGGCACTGGCCTTCAGAGCAGGCGCCGTGGGGGCCTTCCCTTGCTCCAACTCGGCAGTTGCTGCTCTCGGAGCCTGTAGTCCAATCTCCTGGAGGTCTCGGGGTGGCAAAGCCCTGCTACGGATTAGGTTTGACTTTTAGACACAGCCCAACAGAGTCAGCGTCAAATGGAGTCCAGAAAAGGGGAAGAAACCGGGTGAGGCTGAGCCTCCAGGAACAATACAATGTGACTGGAGTTAATAGTGTTGGATTTATCAGAACGGCTCCAAGGGGCTACAAAAGCAATGGAAAGAGAAGGGATTCCCCAAACGTTTCAGGCTGTGGCAGCCACAAGGGAATAACTAAGGGCGTACCCTATCGAGCACTGAGATGGTTCACACCGAGATTAAAAGGTTCTGGCTCTTCTGCAGTTAAAAGATGAGGCTTTAGAACACTAGACTCACAGCTCCTCCATCTCATTAGGCCCCCTGCTTCCTTTAGCCCTACCCACCAAGAATCTTCAGGAATCTGTACTGCTTCGAAAGAAGAAAGTTTCCACCAAGAGGGAGCCTCGGGGAACACTAGAATTCTCCACCCCAAATGCTTTCAGCCTAAGACTCCAACTTTGTAATTTAAAAACGCTACTCTTCCTCCGCCTCTGTGCCCAGCTGCCAGGTGATGTGGCTGCATGATAAATAAGGAAATCAGCATGGCCGTGATACTGCCTGTCATAGCCCCTGCTGACTTCACCTTGCTGCAAATCCCTCAAGGTGGGAAACAAACGCTATGGCTCCCTATACAGCAGAGCTCTCTGGCTGCCCTGGGAGGGGCTGGCTGCCAGGAGAGGTCCTCAACCAAAGCCTAGGCTGCTAGCGTCCACTGTGCACCCCACAATCTGGGGAAAAGCCCGAGGACTATCATTGTGACCTCCCCGGAAGACGTCAGCATCTCAGACGCTACGACAGGCACAGTCCTTCTTTCCCCACTCTGTCAGGAAGCAAGCCCATCGCATCCCCACCAGGGAAGGAGAGAGGAGATGCTCTGGTTTTCAGGAGCGGGTGAGTAAGGAAGGAAACAGCGAGCTGCCTGAGCAGCCAGAGGTGGGGTCGGGGCAAGAAGAAAACACAGAAGACTCATTCCCCTCCGTGGGCTTCTTCCCTGAGTTTGATTTTTTAATTGAGGTCTTGCCTAATTTCAACTCAGAAAAAAAAAGAGAGAGAGAGAGAGAGAGAAGGAAAAATAAAAGAGGCTCTCTTATCCACATTATCCTAAAGCTCCAGCTCCAAGAAGGTAGCATCTGGCAGGGGAGGCAATCAAAGGTTCCAAACTCCACTTCCAATGAATCGCGCAGACGCTGAGAGCCATGAGCCCCGAGCCTCCCTTCCACAGCCACCTGAGCCTGCCCCACGGGGCACATGCCGGGTACCAGGTGTGAAACCCCAGGTCCAGCCACCAACACACTCAAGGACAGGCCCTCCTGCAGAATACTTACGGCAAACAGCTGTACAGTATTTGTACATTTACACAAAAATAGATCCTTTTATATATATATATATATATATATATATGTATGTATGTATGTATTTATAACTGGTTACACGGTGGACTCATAATTAGGCATCACCAGTAGTAGTTGGCACAGTTTGTCATTTAAGCTCAGGGTCAACTTCTGTTTCATTTCGTTGCTCCAAAGTACCAAAAAAAAAAAAAAAAAAGGCATTTCATCCCCATGGTGTTTTCTTAAATACAGCAATGTCATAGGAAACCACAAGTATAGATGCACAGTGCCTCCTGCCCCCTCCTGAGGCCCTCCGGAGATGGGGTCAGTGCGGCCGGCTGCTGGACTCCGAGGCCTGCCTCTTGCGTGAAGGGGTGTAGCCGTTGAGATAGCCGTTGGTCTGTCGTTTGGAGAGGCCCCCGTTCAGGATGTCCTGGATGTGCTGCACGATGAGGTTGATGGCCACTGTGGAGCAGAGAAGGGCGGAGTGTCAGGGGCACACGGGGGTGGGCAAGTCTGCGGGGCTGTTTGGGTGGAGGGCATACAGGAACTGGAGATGAAAAGCCACTCCAGGAAGCCGACTCCGCTGCTTGTGGGCAAGTCACCTGACCACCCCAGACCTCTACGGGGGCTAATATGACCCCACAACAGAGTTCTCAGAGTAGGACAACCCTGGATATAGTAAGCCCTGAATGTGAGGCTTCTTATCAGGATGAGATCAGAGGCAAGAACTGGATGGATGCAATCAACCCAATTCTATAGACATGAGGACTAGCCTTTGTTCTGACACCATTCCACCAGGGAACCTACCAGCTCCTCACCCTAAAGACAGGGAACCTCACAGAAGGCCCTCTCCTCCAAAGGTAAGACTGGACTCTCCTTCCTTAGCCTTAGAAACAAATCATATGCTTCAAGCACATGATCAATATTCACATCACCCAAAACAAGATAAACAACAAGTGCTTTCTGGGGTGATGCCCCAAGAACATGGCTCCCCCAGGGTATTCTCCACGTTGTACGAGCTGAAGCCAACCATGAGGACACAAAGGCAAACCCAAGCTGAGGGTGCTCTATAAAAACAATGGGCCTGTACTCCTCAAGAATGTAATGTCACAAAAAACAAAGAAAGGCTGAGGAAGGTTAAAGGAGTCAATATTAAAAGTGTCCTGGATGTGACGAGTGCACTGTGGCTTGAATAAAGTGAAATTTTCATTGCTGTGACTAACTCCCAAATGGCTCGGCAAAAAAGTAACTTTTTAAACAGAGGAAAACTGAAATAAACTATAAAGAGGATAGGAAAACAGGGTCTTCTCCCAATTCAACTCTGCACCATTACGCCTAAATCCAGAGACAGTCCTACTTTCTAGACAAGGCAAAGCTAATGCATAAATACACGTGGTAAAAATCCTTTCCACCCCAGGAAAAGCCACCTTGAGTTTTCTAAATGAAATTAAGAAGGAACTCTGCTTTTACTAAAAAATGGCCTTAGATACAAGGTGCCCAGGTATCGCTGGGAACTACAGCAGAAGGTACGCACCGCCTGCCAATCACTGCCGGAGAAGCGAGGGCAAGCTCACATCTGGCCCCGCTTATGCACATGCGTGAGCACAGTGGCCTGTCCCTGACGCCAGGTGTGCGGGTATGAACCCTTTCCAGCTCACAGCAGCAGCCAGGGCCTCAGCCACATCCAAAGAGCCTTGTTTGGTTACCCCATCCTATCCAAAGTATAACTGACAAAGGGAGGCGTCATGCCCCATGCAAGGCACCCCACGGGGACTCACCGAGATTATCTGCACCTCTAGGAATGATCACGTCAGCGTATTTCTTTGTCTGTGGAGAAAGATATTTATAACACATTAGATGATTATAATGCATTAAAGAGAGAAGCTGGCCCAAGCCCTTCTCCAAGGGAATGTGGAGAAAAGGCCAGCCTTCACCTCTAATCCCAGAGGGCAATAATCTGTTACTTCCAATGTAATATATTTTATCCACTTTATCTAATTTATAATAGATCAGCTTTTTCCTGAGTTCTCATTAACATTTAACACTTTTTCAGCTTACAATCTGCACAATGAACATAGTCTTGGAAACTAAATATATAACTGCCTCTTCAGCACTATGAAAAGCCTTAATTCGTTAAAAGCCAAACTTATGAAGAAGCAGTTCACCTTGGACTTCAACAGTTTGTCTAGTGGGAAAAAGTAAGTCCCACTGATGATCATTTTCACCGGCTCTGTTATGACACAGCCTTAAAAAAAGAAAAAATAAAGCGCACAGTTTTGGGGTTTTTTTTTAGTTTACTAAGACTCTGTGAACCATTTTACAAACTACTGTGTCCTGGTGAGGCTGTGTAAACAACGCCTTAGGACACGGGTCTTCACCCTCCGTACTACAGCTGTGGAATGGCCCGAGGCCCAGCCAGGGATGTGAACTAGGCAGGCGATGCATCAGGCCCAGCACCGAGTGAGCTGCTCTTTCCTGAGCTGAGTGGCTGCACAGTGGGAGCTAGGAGAAACAACCTAGAAAATACTTACTTAAAATTCTGAGTTCTACTACAACAAAGTTAAACAGCAGGAAGGTGGCAGTGAACTCTAATCTATGTCCAAAAAGAATACTTTGTATTCTTATTATTAAGCTAGAAAGAGCAAAGAGGTCCTCAGATGGATGGGCAGAACTTCAGAGTGCCACAGCCACCTCTGCCTTCTCCCCAGAAACCTACTCCTGTGACCCAGGCCTCTCCAGGGAATGAGCAGGGCATCAAGGTTACTCAGGCTGACTCACACAGCCTGCCTGGTTCCGGATCTGAAACAAAAGTCAAGTCGGTTTTGAAGCAAAACCTACTAACATACTTGAAGAAACAAAGACAGCTTGGGATCTTATTTTTTTCAGTACAAAAGAAAGAAGTTAATTATTAACATTAAGAGAAGTAGAGAAATCCCCACCCTACACTACTTCCCAGTAGCTCCACACGAGCCAGTCTCCCTTAAGGCATCATCAGCCAGGATCAGGTGAAGACCCAGCCTCTCTCACATGCTCAGGGCTGAACTCTAAATTCTCAAGGAGTGAGAACACGGTTTAGCCAACCTGAAAAAGGCGTATGAGGAGGTATGAGTCTCCTGAGCCAAAACTCTTTCCAAAGCTAGGCTCTCTCATGCCTTCCTCTTTCACACCCCACCACTCCACCTCTTGTCCCGGACAGCCTTCCCCAAACGTGCGCCTGACTTTCCTCAGGAAGCTGGGGTGCTTCCTAGGCTGAGGGCTGATCCACTAAGAGCTGAACACTGCCCAGTCCCTACCCTTGCTTCCCGGAAAGTCATCTCACTAGAGAGTCCTCAGCTCGTGGGGAGGCCTGACGAGCCTGGGTAGGTACAGGAAGCCTGCTCCTCCACGGTACACCTCCCAAAGGGGAACTTACATAGGGACCAATGACAAGCTCAATATGAAAAGCCTTAATTCGTTAAAAGCCAAACTTATGAAGAAGCAGTTCACCTTGGACTTCAACAGTTTGTCTAGTGGGAAAAAGTAAGTCCCACTGATGATCATTTTCACCGGCTCTGTTATGACACAGCCTTAAAAAAAGAAAAAATAAAGCGCACAGTTTTGGGGTTTTTTTTTAGTTTACTAAGACTCTGTGAACCATTTTACAAACTACTGTGTCCTGGTGAGGCTGTGTAAACAACGCCTTAGGACACGGGTCTTCACCCTCCGTACTACAGCTGTGGAATGGCCCGAGGCCCAGCCAGGGATGTGAACTAGGCAGGCGATGCATCAGGCCCAGCACCGAGTGAGCTGCTCTTTCCTGAGCTGAGTGGCTGCACAGTGGGAGCTAGGAGAAACAACCTAGAAAATACTTACTTAAAATTCTGAGTTCTACTACAACAAAGTTAAACAGCAGGAAGGTGGCAGTGAACTCTAATCTATGTCCAAAAAGAATACTTTGTATTCTTATTATTAAGCTAGAAAGAGCAAAGAGGTCCTCAGATGGATGGGCAGAACTTCAGAGTGCCACAGCCACCTCTGCCTTCTCCCCAGAAACCTACTCCTGTGACCCAGGCCTCTCCAGGGAATGAGCAGGGCATCAAGGTTACTCAGGCTGACTCACACAGCCTGCCTGGTTCCGGATCTGAAACAAAAGTCAAGTCGGTTTTGAAGCAAAACCTACTAACATACTTGAAGAAACAAAGACAGCTTGGGATCTTATTTTTTTCAGTACAAAAGAAAGAAGTTAATTATTAACATTAAGAGAAGTAGAGAAATCCCCACCCTACACTACTTCCCAGTAGCTCCACACGAGCCAGTCTCCCTTAAGGCATCATCAGCCAGGATCAGGTGAAGACCCAGCCTCTCTCACATGCTCAGGACTGAACTCTAAATTCTCAAGGAGTGAGAACACGGTTTAGCCAACCTGAAAAAGGCGTATGAGGAGGTATGAGTCTCCTGAGCCAAAACTCTTTCCAAAGCTAGGCTCTCTCATGCCTTCCTCTTTCACACCCCACCACTCCACCTCTTGTCCCAGACAGCCTTCCCCAAACGTGCGCCTGACTTTCCTCAGGAAGCTGGGGTGCTTCCTAGGCTGAGGGCTGATCCACTAAGAGCTGAACACTGCCCAGTCCCTACCCTTGCTTCCCGGAAAGTCATCTCACTAGAGAGTCCTCAGCTCGTGGGGAGGCCTGACGAGCCTGGGTAGGTACAGGAAGCCTGCTCCTCCACGGTACACCTCCCAAAGGGGAACTTACATAGGGACCAATGACAAGCTCAAAACAGGGCTCAAAGGTGGTGGCGGAAGAGATGCAGAAGGGAAGACTCTGCAGCTGAGGGATCACGCACCAACATGCGAACCGTCACAAATCTTCTGAAGACCCAGGTGGGCAAGTCTGTCCTTGGGCATGACGCATCCTTAATGTGATGCCTCCCCATGAGCTCACCAGGTGAGAAGCACACAGCCTGCAGGAGCATCAGACAGCGGGGTCCTGAAGGGCCACCCCAAAAGGAGTGGGGGCAGAGCCCCGGGGCAGGAGACAAAGCACCAGCGAGTGCCCTCTTAGGGCTTGACAGAGGAGCAGCCAGAGGGGCGAGCGAGAGCCTGACCGGGGAGCTTAACTCATAGACCTTTACTTGTTTCATTACATTTTAAAGACTAAATTCAATGGAAAAAAAAGAACACAACTCACTGGCAAGCAGAATTCCTCAAAGGCAGGCTTGACGAATGTGATGTACTGAGATAAAATCTGCTCAAGGTCCCTCCCTCTTTCGCTGATGTCCCTTAAAACTAGAAGAGAAGGAAAAACAAGGATCAAGAAAACGGTGCATGTCTGCCCTTCACGAGGCTGATCAGGATCATACAAGCTCCACGAGGACTCTGGATGACTCGCATGCCGGATTCCTAAGAGACGGGACCAAGAGCCGGTCAGCAGCAGCTTTGCGGAAAAACAAATTGCATTTTCAAGTCTTGTTACAGTCAAATTCAGCTATGACAAAACGCTCTCTGAAGCAAAAGGTTTCCAGGAAAGGCCATTAGTCTTCTCATTTCAAGCAACATTTGCCCCTAATAAAATTTCATTGTGAACCCCCCAAAAAAGGTAGGACAAACTCATAACAGGAAGGAGACTAGGCCCAGAGAAGTGGTGGGGCTTCCTGGCCAAAGGGGCAGGTTGCCAGGAGACGTCCTTTGCCCATCCTCATCCCGTTACCCTTGCACGCACTCACCTGTGTTCAGGCTGGCAACCCTATGTGGACGTGCCACCTCTGTCTGCCTGGCTCCCGTCCACACTGGGGACCCTCCACCGGGTGGAAGTAGGGCAGAGGGCCCAGCTGCAGTCAGCCACACCTGCCTGCCTCAAAACAGAGGAGACCACTAAGCAAGAGATGAGAAGACTGTGGTGTCAGAAACCATGGCCAGAGCTGTGAAGCAGCCCAGAGGGACCCAAACCTATCATCTTCCACCTTCTTCCTCCTCAGGGCGGGGGGTGCTTTTAACAGAGTCTTTTGTCAAAGCACAGGAAAGGGTCCATAATCCTGGTTCTACCACTGTACACTAGCTGCCCTGGGCCTGAGTTTCTCTCAAACTCAGCAAGTGAGTTTGATTCCCATATCAAAAGCAGCCCCTCCCTACAAATGTTTTCAATCATGACTATTAAAAATATTCCCTCCAGCCCCAGAAGGGTATCAATTTATCTACAATCATTTGCAGTGGACCCTTGGCTCCTCTCAATCACTTGTCAAGTAATCGTTTCAGCATGGGGATGAAACTCACTGTAAACAAACACAGGGAATACTTGTGAGTGCCTTTCTGGAAAGTCGTGTCTGTAAATAATTCTGTGGACATTTATGCACGCACACAGGAACATATGCACGTGGGGAGGGTGGAGAAACAGAGCTTCTCTGGTTACAGTCCAGGCTGGCGTGAAGTCTGTTAAGATCAGAAGGCTGGAAAACTGTCAGGAAGACTCCATTCCAGAAACCCAGGTAATACACTGCTACCACCACTGACTTCCAGCTTCTTCCCCTCATGAGCCCTGCTAATAAAATGGTTGGTTGGTCCCTAACTTGTCAGGAATTGCCTCACAAACCCAGCTGCCTGCACGCCCAGCCCAGCCAGGAAATGGTCTTCTCGGGCATGTGGACATGGGGCCCTGCTCCAGCTGCTGCCGTTGCTCTGCCAAGGACACTCGGCGCCAAGTAGGAGCTCCAACAGCTGCCACGTGGCTCAGCCCCACGGGCCTCCAGAGTGCGGGCCTGTGGGCCAAGGGGCTGAGCTCGCCAAAACACACAGCCCATGTGGCCTCTAGCTCTTCACATGTCTCCAGATAAAGCCCAAAGGAAAAAGGAAGTCAGACCAAAAGGGCATCAGAGCTGGGGGCGGGAAAAAAGCAAACACAGGCTTGCACTTCAGCAGCTTAGACTCAAAACCGTTCAAGAGCCTGATGCTGGATTTGTCTTGCCAGACATGCATTTCCCACAACTGCCGACAGCCTCAGCACCGTGGAAACCTCCATCCTCCCTCGAGGACACACCCACACGAACTCTCCCCTTTCACAGTGCTCCGCCACTGCCCTCAGCCCTCTGCAGCTCTCCTGTGCCTTGCTGACCTAGAGCATCACCTGTCATGTCTCAGGAGTGAAGAACACGAGGGGAGAGACCGGAGGGAACAGGTGAATCACACCTGCCTCTGCTCTGGAGCCCAAAGCTGCTTCTGGCCCCATCATCTAGAGAGATGGGGGCAAAACTGACCCTATCTGAATCCTGGCCCCATTAACTACTGCCTTTGTGGCCTCATTCAGAAAGCTCATTTTCCTTAACTGTAAAGCAGAGACCACAATAGCACCTTGTCTCACAAAGCTGTCACTTGGGGAGACCGGAGACGTGCATAAGATTCTTCAGCACCACAACTGGCATGCGGTGTGCCTTCAGTGAGCCTCAGAGACACGATCATGACGCTGACAGGACCTGAGGAAGCTCCAGGAGAGGGATGGCTCCCTGATAAAGCAGACCATCAGGAGGACACGAGCCGGGACTCAGCTAAGCAGGCTGGACCCAGCGGGGGTCGGGGGTGGAGTCCCAGAGAGCAGCTGGGAAGGAAAGGGTGGGGCTCCCAGGGGAAGGGAGGGCAGACACATGGAAAGACGGAAAGACAAGACGGCGAGGGGGAAACAGGCAGACGGGAGGAGACGTCCCGCAGCTTCCACACTGGAACAGGAGACGGCAGTGGGCCAGAGGGCTGTGCAGACACGCGAACACACAAAACAGAGAAGGCTTCGCCCACCTCTGCTCCCAAGAGCCTCCCATCCAATTACCACCTTAGACAGACGGGACCCCTCCTTGAGCCCAGGACAACTTGGGACCAGCTACTTCACTACAGTGACGTGCCCTCCTCCTCAGAGTCAGGAGCGTAACCAAGCCAACCACTGAATCAGAACAAGGTCTTGGCACAAACCGGAAACTCCAGAGACTCAAAACTGTCTGTGACCCTGGCACACTTGCTGGGCCGGGACAGGTCATCTCAGAGCGCCCTGGAGGGTAAAGGGCAGGAAACTCCAGGCCTGCTCTTCCCTGCCTGGCTTCCACTCGGCCCTTCCAAATCAGCCTCTGCTGCTTCTGGTCAGCCAGAGCCAAGAACCAAATGCAGAAGGACCAGAGTAAACACAGTTCCTCCACGGTTGTCAATTCCCTTTAAAGATCAGTTGAGGAGATGTGTTATTCTATGTCAAGGCTCAGCAAAGCCCTAATTCTGTGTAAGCTGGAGAGAGGGCTGTGGCAGGCGGGCCTGAGGCCAGCGGTCCCAGGGCCCACTGCAGGTCCTCTCTGATCCTGCTCCAAGGCTAGGCCACATTCACACAGAGGGGAGGCACGGCAGGCTTTGCTGGGAGGAGACCAATCCCCTAGACATCAAGGGGCCCCTGGAAGGAAGGAAGTCCTTCCAAAGGCTGTGAGACTCCCTCCCTTCCTCATGAGGGTCAACCTGCAGAGTGCCCAGGAGGATGTGACCCACAGATAGTAAGACTCACTCAAGTCCCCAGGAATGCTCTGCTCCACAGCTCTTGACTAACCCCCCTTCCCTCTCCCTTACCCCCACCTCGCCCCAGCCCACAAAGTGTGTTCTCCTGTCCTACAGAGACAGAGAGTGAGTTTGTAGAAACAGCATTTGGGAAGGGTAGACCAGCAGAAGGGTAACTTGGCGGTGGGTGACGTGGCAGGATGGTGGATCTGAAAGAAGACGGTGAGCCGCTGCAGGGGCACCGGGGAAGGCGAGCGGTGCAGCACTGGCCCTGGGAAAGCCCCGGCAAGGCCGCCCTCACCTCAAGCCGCTCCTCCGTCTCACGGGAGGATCCTGGGATAAGACCCACCTAATCCATCCCAGAATTATCCATCGAAATCAGGCATGTCACACCACAAAATGTGGTTCCAATTCCACACTGTTTGTCCCTGCTTCTCTCTCAGGCATCACGCCATCCCCTGGGACATTAGTACCACCTGCTGGACTAATGCTATCAGCCCAGGTGTTACCAGCTCCCGAGGACATGTCTCCTGAGATTCGGACAAGTTCTGGCGGAACACTAGGGAAAACAGAACATCAGCTACCATCTCAAATGAAGCAGGTTTCTGATCTGCCACAGTGACGTTTATCCACTAAAGCCGCTACCAGGCACTGCCTCTCATAGCACAACTATCCTAGGAGTACTAACCAGTCATTACATGATCCATCAATAGGAAAATAAGGTGCAAACAGGTTAAAACACAACCTACTCCAAGTCACACATCGTCTAAACAGTGAAAAGTGAAAGAAACTGTTAAGTGTTAGCCGCTCAGTTGCATCCAACTCCTTGCGACCCCACAGATTGTAGCCCGCCAAGCTCTTCTGTCCATGAAACAAATTTGCTTCATGAACTGGAAAAGGGAAAGCTTCACACACTTTGAGGTTGGAAGGCTTTAGGTTGGGGCTTACAAAATCTGAATCTGCCACTGACTTGCTCTGTGACTAAGGGCTAACCTGGAGTATCCTGTGTCACTCCTCCTCCACATGATGGGACTCAAACTTTAGTCACCTTTCATCCCTCTCCTCATCACTTCCACTCCACTGCCTAAGCTGTGTCCTGTCAGCTCCAACTCTGCTGGGTTCCCCATCTCTCCTCAATGGTTCATGCCCCAAGATGCCACCCACAGACCTCAGCCCTCCCTGTCATCCAGATCAGAAAACAGTCCTAACCAGTCACAGTGTCTATTTTTTGCAGCGAGCGCCTTCTCGGGGTTGCCTACACCATCAGCCCACCACATTCACATCCAGACCCTGCTTCCCCCACAAGGCCTCCCAAGCTCTCCGCTCTGTGCCCCAGGGCTGAGTCCACAGGCTCTGCTTCCCCCAGGGGGCCTCCCCAGCTCTCTGCTCTGCACCCCAGGGTGAGTCCACAGGCTCCGCCTCCCCAATGAGGCCTCAGGGCTCTCTGCTCTACACCCCAGGGCTGAGTCCACAGGCTCCGCCTCCCCCAGGAGGCCTCCCCAGCTCTCTGCTCTGCACCCCAGGGCTGAGTCCACAGGCCCCGACTCCCCCAGGAGGCCTCCCCAGCTCTCTGCTCTGTGCCCCAGGGTGAGTCCACAGGCTCTCCCTCCCTGCCAACAAGCACTCCAGTGTCTTCCACACATGCTCAAGGTGTTCAGAGGGAACAACCATCTGTGCTCCTGAGCTGGCTGGACAGTGGCCAAAGCTTCACAGAACTTTCTGGACAGCAAAGGGCAAGCGGAATGGGCAGGTGGGACCAGCTGCCCAGAGCTGCCAGCAGAGGGTGTTCCTGCCCCAAGATGTGCTACAGTGAGTCCCCATCTTGAGTGGGACACCTATGGGGAAATTATAGAGAGCTAAGCACTTAGCCAAACTTCTCCCAGAAAAAAACCAGAAGGTAAACTTCTTATTTCATGTCTGTGACCTCATGAACCTTTAACAAAACAGTGAGTGAAACTAATCCCTTTCCAAACGGCACTTGGGCAGCAGGACGTCCCTGGGGCAAGGCTGACTGGCCTGGGCTGGGCCCCAGGGGCACGAGGCCATGGATGCACCATCGGTGGCTTCTGGAACGCACCTCTGCGGGAGAGCCGGGTGTCCGCATCTGTGTCCACAAAAAGCTTCATCTGGAACAGGTCTCGCACCTCCTGGGAGTAGAAGGCCAGGATCCCTTCGAAGAGCACCACGTCTGCGGGGTAGACAGTAACTGTCTCCTCCTTCCTGTAAACCAGAGGGCGGAAGACGGGCTGGGTCAGGTGGGAGCAGCAGGGGAGGGGGGAGTCTGGAGTCCCATCCCCTGGACTGGAAGGGTTTAAGCATAGCCTCACAGAGGCCTGGGGCCACTATGGAGGCCTAAGAATGAGCGCCGGTGCGGTGGGCCAAGGCCTCCTGTAACCAGCTCTTTGGAGCTTTCACCATAAAACAGAAACAGTGGGCCTATGTCCCTCTCCTTGGAGTAAAAAGCCTG
>SJYC01115536.1:0-23137 GCA_006408675.1 Madoqua kirkii | reverse complement strand
AGGAACGCTCTGAGGCATGTATGGAGCCTCACACTCTAAACTTTCAAAAACAGAAACTAAGTTTTCTCCCAAGAAGCCCATCCCGTCCCCCTAGGCTGAGGCAGCTGGGAGGAAGACAGAAGGGGCAGAGAGAAAGGTGGGGATGAGAGCTTTAGATTAGAGACTGGAAAGGGGAAGGGTCTCTATGGAAGGAGGAAACAGCCCCAGACCTGCCTGGTTTGGCCGTCTTCCTCATCAGCAAAGCAGAGACACACATTACTCAGTCATCCATCTGCCCATGGGGTTGAGAAGCCCCAGGCAGAGAGATGCTAGTGTAAACATGACTTTTCAAAGCCGGGGCAGTGAAAACAAGTGGAGGGTCCTGACGGGGCCTAGCTCTGCCCTGCCTCAACTTTCACTGCACTCTTTTATCTTTGCTTCTGTCCTAAAACCACATTGCACCTCATTTCAAAATTCACTGGAAGTAAAGTAAGGATACCACTGAAGGTTTACCACTGACCCTGACTGGCAGAGCAGCAAACATTTGTGAAGAAAACCAAACGTTTATTTCAAAGGCTCCTTAAGATAGGTTTTATTTGTGCAAACATAGGGAAGTCAGTAGCAGCTGCCCGCCAAGGAGGAACTTCCTCCCCATAAACATGCTTGATTCTTTACTGGCTCAGTCCCCTGGGCTTGGGTCTAAATTCTAAGGGAGCACCGCTGCAGCAGCTACCAAGCTGGCAGAACACGGAGCATAAAATATGGCAGAAAAGGCCAGGTTAGAGGCAGTTAGGAGACTCTAGAACAGTGGTGTAACTCTTGATGCACAGAGTCATCTGGGGAGCTTTTAAAAATATTTATTCCTGGACTCTACTCCCCTGGGGCTCTGATTTCATTAGTCTAGGGTGTAGCTAGTGCATCAGTACTTTTTAAAAGCTCCCCAGGTATTTCTTTCTTTCTTTCTTTTTTTTAAGGCATGAAACTTTATTTACTTAGCAGCAGAGGTTTGCAGTATATTGAGCAGATAAAAATACCAAGAGAAACTGCTCCACATTCATATTGAAGAGACTTCTAACTTCTTTATTTTAGAAACTGACAGATAAAGAAGGAAATGTAAAGTCCGAATAACAGAATTAACACAGTGTGGTTTGAGCATGCACATAACTTTGTACAAAACTTTGAAAGACAACTGCAGCAGGCACAAAAATTAACTGTCAGGCCACAGTGGAATATTAATCAATTCCAAAAACTAGAACTCACTTGTACTTTTGTTTTTTATCTATCCTGTTTGGGATTGCAGGGCATTAAATCTATGGATTTGATTTTATTAGTTCTGGAAAAAAATTAGGCTAGTATCTCTTCAGATATTGCCTTTATTCTCTTCCCTTTCCTTCTGATTAAATATTTTTCAGGTCTGAACTATCTTCCCCATCTCTTAATTTTTTTTTCTGTCTTTTTCTTTCTTCATCCATTAAGGCATTAATGCATTAATGAAGGATTTCTTCAGATCAATCCTCTATTGTCTGAATTGAGTTTTTCTTTCCACTATGCTGCTAATACATCTACTGAGTTTGAAAATTTTGCCACTGTGTTTCCCATTTCTAGAAGCAATTTCTTTTTTCATACTTATACATTATTTTTTTTAATTTACATTTGCTTCCCCCATTTTATTAAGATATAAAGCACTGTATGAGTTTAAGGTATATACATAATGATTTGACTTACATTATGAAATGATAACCCTAATGGGGTTAGTGAGCATCTATCATCTCATATAAAACAAATATCAAAGAAACAGAAAAAATATTTTGTGATGCAAACTCTTAGGATTTACTCTTAACTGCTTTCACACAGAACGTACAGCAGTGTTACCTATATTGTATTGTACATTACATCCCTAGTCCTTATGTATCTTTACAAGCTGGAGCATGTACCTTTTGATTATTTTCATCTAATTCTCCCTCCTTCACAAAACCTATCTCCCCATTCCCCAACCCCCTATGGCAGTAGCAATAATCTGATCTCTTTTTCTATTAGTCAGTTTGTTTTTCTGCAGTACAATCAAGCTAAATACTATGTCAGTTGCTAGCACACAACACAGTGATTTGATATTTCTATACATTTCAAAATCATTACCACGGTAAGTCTAGTTATCACCTGTCACCACACAAAGATATTGTTACTGAGTAAATTCCCCACACCGTACACTTCATACCTGTGATTCATTTATTTTGTAGCTGAAAATCTGTACCTCTTAATCTCCCTGACTATTTCTTTTTCCCTACTCCCTTCACTTCTGGCAACTACCAGTTTGCTCTCTGTAGCTATGACTCTGTTTTCTTGTTTGTTCATTTGTTTTGTTTTTAGAGTCTACATAATACATAAAATCATATAGTATTTTCTTTGGCTGATTGGTTTCACTTGGCATAATACCCTCTAGGTCCACCAATGTTGTCGCAAATGGCAAGATTTCAGTCTTTTTTTAAAAAAAAAAGCTTCCCCAGCTATGTCTGCAGCCAGGGTTGAGATACATCAGTCTCTGGAATAATGTCAGGTACTGGAAAACAGTGCCTGCTGGGGTTCAGGATAAGGAACCAAACTGGGCAGAATTCAGAAGCAAGATGGATAGAAAAAGAGATCAACAAGTGAGTGAAATAATGAGTCACTCTAGGCAGCTGCCCTGGGCCAAGAAGAGGGTGGAAAGGCTCTGCTGGGAAACAAAGAAAACGTGTTTTCCTGGGATTTCTAGGATTCCACCTGGAAAACACACAGACTGTGCTTACACAGACTGACACTGTCTGGCAGTGCTGATCAGCTTGCCTAACTAATTAAGACTAAAAAGATTGTTGACTGTTTCAATTCTGTCATGCCTCTTCAATCCTGGGACAGCAAGGAGAACAGAAATGCCTGCCCCACGGGTGGTACCCCCGGAAGCTGGAATCAATCACGTCCCTAGTCTACATGAAGGTCTAGGTGGGAGAAAATTTTGAAGCAGTTTAGAGCCAAAAGCAACATTTATTGAGCTAGCCCAAGATGTGCCAGAAGGCACGTATGGTGCAATGTCCTGTTTAGGAATTTGGAGATGGGCTGTGAGGTTCACATAAGAAACCTGGAGTATTAGAGTATTTGGGATAACCTAGCACAACCTTCTCACTTGAGAATCATTCCTTACAATAAAGAAGGGGAAGATCAGAGAAAGGTATTTACAGAGAACAGGTGACTTCTCAGAGAAGGCAATGGCACCCCACTCCAGTACTCTTGCCTGGAAAATCCTATGGACGGAGAAGCCTGGAGGGCTGCAGTCCATGAGGTCGCTGAGGGTCAGACATGACTGAGCGACTTCCCTTTCACTTTTCACTTTCATGCATTGGAGAAGGAAATGGCAACCCACTCCAGTGTTCTTGCCTGGAGAATCCCAGGGATGGGGGAGCCTTTGGACTGCCGTCTATGGGGTCGCAAAGAGTCGGACACGACTGAAGTGACTTAGCAGGAGCAGTAGCAGTTGACTTCTCAGTCTTCACTCAACATTCGTTTGTAGTCACCACAAAAAACCCAAGGGTGGAATGGGATCAGTTAACCCTGAGTGGCTGGGTCCCTCACAAGTGGCTGGGGGACTCTTGGGGTCTTAGATGGTCACAAAGCCTCATAGAAGAATTGGACTCTGGGCCACTAAAGAATAGGATTTTAAAATAAAACATATGAGAGCAGAATTAGGAGAAAAAAGTAAAACCTGTCTGGATGTGCAACTCTGTGGGGTTTTTTAACACATGACCCTGATGGAGCTCATGCCAAGAAGATACTCATCTTCACCTCCTGCACCTGACTATGCTGGTCAGGCCCGGACTCCTCCCAACCCCCCTCACCCTGGTCCTTCCATCAGGCCCTTGTCGGTGTCTCGCCTGGGCCACTCCAAAGGCTTCATAACCAGCACTGTGAATCCCTTTTCCTGCCACGAGAATGGCCTCTCCACTCCTACATAATAGCCATCCTTGGCTCCCTACTGCCAACACGTTTGTGCCCTGGCTCTAAGGGCTGTGCCCTTCCTGACCTGAGGCCTGTCTACCCCCCAGCCTCCTCCACCTCCTGCCACTCTCCCCACACACTGACCCCCTTCCCTCCACACCCAGCCCACTGCAATCTCCCAAAATGCTTGCCCCTGAAATGCCTCCCTGTGCATCACCTTGGCGATCCCTTCCCCAATAACTTCTTAAGCTTTTCAATGCACAGCTGAAGTATCACTTCCGATACGAGTGCCTGCTTTGACTGCTCCAGCCTCCTTCCTCCTTTACACCCCTCCACAGGTCTGTGCCTTACCTGTCAGGCTGCAGGTTAATTCTGTAGCAGTGCCCCACCCCAGGTGAGCTTGACTGTCTCTTGTCAACCTGGCGTCACCACCAATCTCTGCTGAGGCTGCTGCTGCTGCTAAGTTGCTTCAGTCGTGGTGACCCCATAGACAGCAGCCCACCAGGCTCCTCCATCCCTGGGATTGTCCAGGCAAGAACGTTGGAGTGGGTAGAAACTACAATTTCCAGAATCTCTTTCCCTAAGTGGTCCCAGCTACTTTGCCAAAGAAAACTTACAAGATGAAAGTGAAACAAAATCTAAAATTTTTAGGAGATCGTAACAGCTAGACAAGGGAAACTGTGGACACTCCACATAGAGGCTGCGGGGACTTCCCTGGGGGTCCAGGAGCTAAGACTCCACACTCTGAACGCCCCCCCCCCGAATCCTTGATCAGGGAACTAGATCCCACATACTGTGACTAAGAGCCGGTACAGCCAGGGAAAAAAAGGCTGTGGGCCCAGATGCGGCAGATTCACGGACTTGCCACGAACACAGTTTCTTTTCCTAGTCTGCCATCGGTAGAAACTCATTTCTCTGATTCTTCACCTGCAGCCTCCCAGATCTTCGGTCTCCCAGCCCCTCGTTATTTATGTTAGTTCCAATTTCTATCTAAACATCCCTCTATTCCTTCACAGTCTGTAGAGGCACATAGTCAGGAGGGCTATCTTGTTCTTTGAATGTCAGTAGAACTGGGTTCATAATAGGAAGTGCTTCCATAGATACAAGAGAGGCATGAAGGTGAGAACCAAAGCAGCTGGGCTTTCCATCACAATGTCCTCCTCCAACCAAACCTCTGCCACCCCCTCAAGTTCTGAGAAAGTTCCAGAGAGTAGCACAGAATGTGTGAGCTAAACTGCACTGAAAGCTGAGATGTGTCCTAAAGGAACACACAGGGAGATAAATGGAGAAACAGACATAGAGAACAGACATATGGACATGGGGAGAGGGGAGGAGAGGGCGAGACGTATATAGAGAATAACATGAAAACTTACATTACTGTATGTCAAACAGATAGCCAACGGGAATTGGCTGTATGGCTCAGGGAACTCAAACAGGGGCTCTGTATCAACCTAGAGGGGTGGGATGGAGAGGGAGGTTCAAGAGGGAGGGAACCTATGGCTGATTCGTGTTGATTCACACTGATGACAGAAAACAACAAAATTCTGTAAAACAATTATCCTTCAATTAAAAAATAAACAAGATCAGGTTTTTAATCATAGAAATATTTGGTAGTAAGAGTTGCATGAGAACTAATTTCCCATTTAAGGAAAAAAAAAAAAATCAACTCAAGAGAGAACAAGTTAAAGGAACTAGAAAAGAAAATGAAAAGTGGGAGGGAGAAACTCTCAAACACAGCCCAGAACTGAAAAGACACTTACTGGGCCATCGCTAAGCCCAGGATATGAAGCAGCTGCACATGGCCTAACACACCACTTGGGGCTGTCAACATGTGCCTGGGAGGCCCCAAAGTGAGCAGAGAGCCCTGGGCAGCTCAGAAGGAGCCCTAGGCCAGCAGGAGAGGAATCCTCCAGAAGCCCCATTTCACCGCTCAGAGGGGAGGAGGCTGTGATGGAAGTCAACCCACTCTTCTACTGACCAGGAGCATTACTGCTGCTGCTCAGACGCTCAGTCGTGTCCAAAGCTTGGCGGCCCCACAGACTGCAGCACGCCAGGCTTCCCTGTCCTTCACCATCTTCCAGAGTGTGCTCAAACCCATGTCCACTGAGTCGATGAAGCCATCCAACCATCTTATCCTGTCGCCTCCTCTCCTCCCGCCCTCAGATCTTTCCCAGCATTAGACAGAGTCTTTTCCAGTGAGTCAGCTCTCTGGATCATATGGCCAAATTATTGGAGCTTCCGCTTCAAACAGAAGCATGAAGACCAACAAATGGAAGGACAAATCTGACCTGACTGAGGAGCTCCCTAGAGGTTCTAGTCCTGGTGATTTCAGGACTCTCAGCGCTCTCCACACAGCCCAATCCAAAGTGAACCACAGAGCAGAGGCAACAGCTTCCTTGTTCTTCTTCCCGATCTTCCTCCACCCTGCCCCCTTGCTTTTTATTCTAGAAACAACATCTCGGGCATGTGGATAAGGATGAATGTGCAGTCCCTCACCTGAGCTCAAATTCACAAATCCATCCTCGGGGTAACAAAATGGGATGATCATGATGGGACTGCTCCAGGCAGCACCTGGACGAATTCCTGACCTGTGTATCTGTGGACACCCTGACGCCACTGCCCCACCACACAGGCTGCTGTGGGCACCAGGAGGGGACAGGAGACTGGCACTTCTGAGGAGCAGCAGGCAGCAGTTCCCAGCCCGGCACAGCTCACTTACCGGGAATGGGAAACAAAGTCGTACACGGGAATCTGGACAGTTTTCCCTTCCGTGATTTCTTTGAGTGTCTTGAAGATGAGTTCATTGTCAAAGGCATCTGAAGGAAATCAAACTGTTAAGATGTTTGCTAACTGTAAAATGATTTCCCCTATAATGATGAACAGGCATCCTTTTAAGCCTGTGTTCTACCCATATAAGCATCACACCCTAGATAAGCATCCTCTCTCCCCAAAAAAGTCTAATTTCAACCCAAAGCAGGATGCAAACTCTCTACATTTCAAACCAAAATGTCTGAGTTCTAAGAACTGGAAGTGGGTTCTTTTCTTTTGCCTTAAGGTCCCATCCCTGGCCTGTATCTCTTACCTCTCTATAAACCCAGCATATGAAAGATAACCTCACGACTAGGTGAGGGCAGCAGGCACTATGGCAGTTTTGACTCCTACAACCCTACAACTGAAAGAACCCTAAACCAGCTTAAGAGGCAGTGTGCTGACCTGGGACTGACAGGGCAAAAACCACTGGACCCTCAATCTCCCTTTCTGCCTTTGGGTGAGTTTAACACACAAGCCGTGTACACCCATGTGGCAGGTGGTGGCCAGAGGGGGGGCCCACAGGCTGTGTAGACCAGAGGAGGCAGGAAACCAGCTGTTCTGGCCTGTGTCTGTCCCACCCTGAGTCATGGGTTTCTCCAAGAGTCACCCTTGTTCAGACACATATTTGATCAGTATTTCAGGAGCCAAGCATGGCAGAAGCTGCTGTGGAAGCCCTTCTTTCCTGTAGGCCCACAGCAAGCCTGCCAGGCACCTAAGAGTCCCCCACTCAATGGCTAGGAACAGACTCAGAGAGGGTAAGCCACTTCTTCCATCAACACCTCTGCAGGCCCTTTCGATGGCCCAGCTCACCTGGGTGATCGAAGTTGAACTGGCCCTTCAGGGCTTTGGCCTTCTGCTCTGAAGTGAGGGCACGGTAGAAGCTGTCCTGGCTCAGGATGACCACCTGCTTCTGGCGATAGTCCACCTCATTCTGCCCCAGAAGCTGCACGATCTTAGCACAGACGGAAGACTGCAGGGAGAAAAGAGAGCAGAGCAGACCACAAGGTGAGGCCCAGCCACCGAGCTGACTGTGTGCCCCGAGCAAGGGCCTTTGCAAGAAGAATGCAAAGGCTACCACCAGGGATGATGCAGTAGGGGACGGGAGGATATGTCTGCTGAGAAGGAATTCAGGGGGCCCAGGAAGTCTCTTCCTCCCCTATTCCTTAACACAAATTACTGTGCTGAAGTACCCACAGTGATGACGTGGGGACGAGGGCAGTAATCTCTACTTCTATTTCATAAAGCCTTCCCCAAAGCTGCAAATAAAAGGTGATGTCATTTTATCCTTTACTTCCACCCTAGTATAGATACACAGAAAAGACAGCGGAAATTAGGGAAAGGGCACAGTGATGATGTGTCGATGGGCCAAAGGCTTGCTGGGTCATGAAAGGACTGAGCATTTACAAGATGTCTCAGCCCTTACACATCTCTTTATATCAAAGAAACCTCGGCTGGTTGGCAGCAAGGCCAAGGCCTTGGCTTCCATCCTACTTCAGTCTTTTGCTCTGGTCTACAGCCACAGACATCATGGTCTGCACAGTACATCAGGCAACCTTTTCACAGATGTATCCTCCACTTATGGAGCTGGAGACATAAACATCGCCAATACTGGAAACAGTAGGGCATCCTAATTAGGAGCAGGGACACCAGCTCCCAATGAACTTGAACCTACATACTTGTAATACACATATCTGACTTCTTTCCTCTCCAATGAATGTACACTCTTGTAAAAGGAAAAGTATAAAAATAAGTGCATTCAAAGAATGAGATAGTCAGGACTTCCCTGGCAGTCCAGTGGTTAAGATTTTGCCTTCCAACGCAGGGAGTATGTGTTTGATCCCTGGTCAGGGAGCTAAGATTCTATGTGCCTTGTGGCTGGGGGGGGAAATAAAAAACCACTATAAAACAGGAGCAATATTTTTAAAAATTCAATAAAGAATTTTAAGTCCAGTGGTCTGCCTGCCTCTTACCATATTCAATTCCTGGTCCAGGAAGATCCTACATGCTGCCAAATAGCCAAGCCCGTAGGCCATAACTACTGAGCTGTGCTCACGGCAACAAAGCCTCCCTGCTCACCATAGCCAGGGAAAGCCCACACACAGCAGCAAAGACTCAGTGCAGCCAAAATTTTTTAAAAAATAAAACAAAAATTTTTTAAAGAATTTTTAAATGATCCACATCAATAAAGATCTTTTTAAAAATGAGATAGTGAAGGATTGTATTTATCAAATAATTGATTCTTCCTCATTTGCTACAAAGATTAACTGAAAAACAAGGATGTCTGTATCACAAAACCTCTAGAAGAGGTAATGGAAGTGCCCTTGTGGAACTGGCTGGCCTGATTACAAGCATAGTTTAAAGGTAAAAGAATGAGAGGATCCTTAGGCTCACCCTTAGAAGTCTTACAACTGAGACTATTTCACCAACTGATTTTAACAGGGAAAACCCAGGAAGTTTTTAATTAAAAGTTACAATTCATATGAAGAATGTATTCGGTTCATCCAAGCATAAGGAAAACTCGCTATTCCTTACTATTTTGCACAGTATGTCCTGTTGTATAAGTTGTGAAACACACTGTTATTTTATAAGGATCTGTGGGAGAATAATATTTTGACTCAACTGTTAGTTATTAGAAACTTATTTTACTTTTGACATTTTTGCATATTAATACACAAATAAAACACTTAAACTACTTAAGATTTTTGGAACAACAGATCTACCACACCAAAAAAAAAAAAAAAATCACAGGAGGATATAAAGCTTGCATATGACTTAAACTAGTCTCAAAAATGAAAAAGCTGTAACAGAACCAAAGGCTCTATGCAGGTAAAAGCTTTTAAGTCTTTATACTTGTATAGGTCTGTAATTTCCTTTTCCTAGCTTCCATCTGCTTCTTGTATCACAAGGTATGAGTGGGGAATGCTTATACCTGCAGTTTTCACCAGTAAATAGAATTCCTTCTAGAAGTCCAAAGAACTGAGGCTTTCCTGTAGCTCCAGGAAAGAATCCACCTGCCAACGCAGAAGACACAGGCTTGATCCCTGATCTGGGGAGACTCCACATACCTCAGAGCAACTAAGCCTGAGCGCTACCGCTACCGAGCCTGTGCTCTAGAGCTCATATGCCTCAACTGCTGAAGCCCACAGGCCTCGAGCACATGTCCTGCAACACGAGAAGCCACTGCAATGAGAAGGCTGGGCAGCACGGTGAGCAGCCCCCGCTGGCCACAACGAGAGAAAAGCCCACTCAGCAACAAAGGCCCGGCACGGCCAGAAACAACTTCATGAATAAAAAATGTTAAAAGAAAGTCAGCAGGAGGAAGCGAGATAAATTTGGAGTTTGGGGTTAACATATACACACCACTATATATGAAGTAGATAAACAATACAGATTTACTGTAGAGCACAGGAAACTACAGTATCTTGCAAAACCTACAGAGGAAGAGAATTTGGAAAACAGAAGTATAGCTGAATCATTCTGCTGCACACCTGAAGCTAATGCAACACTACAAATCAACTATACTCCAAAAAAAGAGAAGAAGAAGAAGAAGGTAATCAGAAGTTTCAAGGCAGGGCTCCCTTGGTGGCTCCTTCCTTGCTTCCTTGGAATAAGGTGGTAAAGAATCCACCTGACAATGCAGAACACACAGGGTCCCATCCCTGGTCCAGGAAGATCCCACATGCCGCTGAGTCCCTGCGCCTCCACTGAGCCTGTGCTCCAGAGCGACAGCGGCAACTATGGAGGCCACGCGCCGCAGCTGGCGAAGCCCGCACGCCTACAGCCCATGTTTCAGAACAAAAGTCACCACGCAGCTCTGCTACAGGAGCGCAGCCACACCTGCTAAAGCTAGAGAAGCCTGTGCAGCAACAAGACCTCGCACAAAAAACAAGTAAGCAAGTAAACAGACTTAGCTTTTTAAGTGCTAAAACAAGAGAGAGAGAGAAAGTTCCACGGCACAAGGAACCCTTCATCATTCAGGAGATATAAACACCACTGCATGAACAAGCAAAGAAACACCAGCCTCTAAGTCAATCTACATTTTTCTAGGATTTTCTTCTCCCTGAAACTTTTGTTAAAAATGGGCCCAAAATATCTAGATAACTGCTGAATCAGGGAGAGGTTCATTGTATTATTCTGTCTTCTGGCGCTCAGGTCTGAATCTTTACACAATCAGAAGGAAGAAGTGCAACAGAGGACTTCTGCAACGAGTAAACACTTAAGTCCCCCCTTTTATGTCTTCTTCACTTTTAATTTCCCTTTTCTCCAATCCTGCCATCTTCAGAAGGATGAAATGGAGCTGCAAGGTGTCTTCTCTTAGGAAAGGGTTTGAGACAGGAAAAAAATTAATGACTAGGGCTTGAGAAGAAGGCAAGCGATCATGAGCTTATAGAATGCTAAAAATGGGAGACAGTACAACTGCTGTGGCTGCTGTTGCTGCTGCTGCTAAGCCACTTCAGTCGTGTCCGACTCTTTGCGACCCCATAGACGGCAGCCCACCAGGCTCCCCCATCCCTGGGATTCTCCAGGCAAGAACACTGGAGTGGGTTGCCATTTCCTTCTCCAATGCATGAAAGTGAAAAGTGAAACTGAAGTCACTCAGTCGTGTCCAACTCCTAGCAACCCCATGGACTGCAGCCTACCAGGCTCCTCCATACATGGGATTTTCCAGGCAAGAGTACTGGAGTGGGGTGCCATTGCCTTCTCCAGTGGTGAGCTAAGACTTATTAATAACTATAGTTACAAAAAGACAAGTACCATATGATGCCACTTACATGAGGTATTTAGAGTAGTCAAGTTCATAGAAAGTAGAATGGAGACTGCCAGGGGCTTGGGGGAGTTGCATAATGGATATAATTTATTACATGATGAAACAGTTCTGGAGATTGGTGCTCAAAGCAAATATACTTAACACTACTGAATTATATGCTTAAATATGATTTTTAAGACAGTAAATTTTATGATATTAGGTTGGTGCAAAAGTAAATGTGGTTTTGCATTGCTGAACTTTGCTGTTTGATATTGGAATACATTCTTAAATGTGGTTATGTTATACATCATTTTAATGCACATTTCTTCATTTTCATGCAATAGGAATAAACAAAGTTATTTCTTGTTGGCAAATATGTGTTGATTATAATGGTTCCTATTTTCATTCATAACTATGTGTTTGAGCCTAGTTGTAATGATTTAAAATTCACTTCCAAAACTGCAATTATATTTGTACCAACCTAATATGTATGTTTTATCACAATTAAAAGTGATAATTCATATAAGAAGAACGTGCCTTTAGAGGCAGTTTCTTCCTATGTGCTAGTTGTGTGGTGTGTGCTCAGCTGTGTTGGAATCTCTGTTACCCTATGGGCAGTAGCCTGCCAGGCTCCTCTGTCCATGGGATTTCCCAGGCAAGAATACTGGAGTGGGTTGCCATTCCCTCCTCCAGGGGATCTTCCCAACCCGGGGACGGAACCCAAGTCTCTTGCGCCTCCTGCACCGGCTGATTCTTTACCACTGAGCCACCAGGGCAGCCCACACTGGGCTCATATTTTTAAATCATTCTATTTCCTAACACAACTTTGTATGCTGGCCGTTATTATTATACCCACTCAGTGCAGACCAAAATGAAGAGGCACAGCCCAAGGCCAGCTGCAGGGGAGCCAGGACTCTCACCCAAGGAGCCCCACTCTGGAGCCACTTCCTCTCCTTCCAGCTAAACCTCACCAGCAAACTGGCACCGCTCATGGAGCTGGGAGGAAACTCAGTTACACATAATGCAATGTATCCTGAACAGATTCTGTCCCTGCCATTTCTAGCACACTATTTTAAGTATTTTTAAGGGGCTGGGGTTCGGGGGGAGGTGGGACAGCAGTGGTTACAGGGCCACAGTAACAAGTCAGCTTAGGGTTGCTATCTGAATATAAAATTAAGATCAATATGAGGTTACTTTTAGAAAAACAATAAAGATTAAATGGAAGAATCAGTGAAGATAATTTACAATTTCTTCATTACTATGCCATTTTGAAGATATTATCTCAGTTAATTCTATTACAAAAGATATAGTTTTATCTTTTTTTCCCACCTTAATGAGGAAATTGAAGCTTAGATATTTCATTTAAGCTAAACAACTTGCTCAAAGGTCATGGAGCTGAATCTCAAGCCTAACTGCAGATCTTCTAACTGCAAAGGCACAGTTCTTTTCACTATTCTAGAACTGAAGCAGCTTTGGCATCACCTCCAATATTCTATATAAATTTACTCCACTTCCAGAGAACAAGGAGGGGACTACTTAGAAATATAATACTGTTTTGTCACACTGTATCATTAAAGTCAACTTTCACAGAATTTCATGTAATTCAAGGCAGTCAAGTGATTTGTATATCAAAAAGAAGCTAAAAAGCACACACACACACACACACACACACACACACACACATTTAAGGTATTTAGTCTTAAGGATTGTGTTCAAAGAATCCAGCCAGTAATGTTGGGGGGCCTAGAAAATTCTTTGAAGAAAAGCCTGTAGGATTAAGTTTCACAGACAGCTGCGGTGATGGAGAACCAACCACTCACAATGTCTTTCAGATTCCTTCCTGTGCCGTAGTTTCTAGAACATGCCAGCCCGCGACGTCATCATTAGGCCCGTGCTCAGATGTGCTGGCCACTGTGGCGGTCTCTCTTCCCAGAGACCCCTCTCACTTGGGAAGCCCCAGGAGAGCTCAATCACCAGCGAACCCATGGACCCTTCCAGCTAGTGGTTTCCAACAGGGCAGCTGTCCTCACTAGTTCCCATTTTGCCCCAAGCAGCACAGCGATTTCCTAAACTGATTCTCAGAAGAGGGGGCTCAGATAGCCTAGACACCATCTTAGTGTGACATTTCTAGTGTGTCTGTGTGTGTCTTCCAAGATCTTCCTTAAGATCCCCTTGCCCACCCCAATACTGCCAAGTGAGGAAAACAGAGCTCAAGAAGCACCAACCACCCCAACACACAGCCTGGAAGAAGCCCCAGCTGGTCAGCTCAGAGCAACTCGGGTCCACACTGCAGAGGGCTTCAGGCTGGTATGTCCTCAGGAGACCGGTAGGTGTTTCTCGAGGCAACCTTACAGGAGACTGTGGGATGCCATCAAGCTGTCTGTACTGCTCAGAGTGAGCTGCTTCATCATAAAAGAGAAGTCGGATGAGGAAAATCTAGCAATGACACGGCCTGGGGCTTAAGATGGCCAGCCAGCCCCAGGTGAGGCCCCTGTGGCCTCTCTCCCTCCCAGCCCTTCAGGACAGGTTCTGGATATCAGTCAATACCTGCCCTGACGGCGCCATCCAGCAGCTAAGAGTGCAAGAAGACCCTATTTAACTCCTTCACTCGGGGACTGCGTGTAAGTCACTCTAATATATCTTGACAGAAGCTTTCCTTGTCATTATCACTCAGAAACACACCACTAACCTGTATGGTGTCCAGCATGCCCCCAGACATTACATCACTCCTTTGAAGGCAGGGGTTCCTCTCCATGCAGCTCGGAAGCTCTAATTCACAAGTATGAGAAAACCAAAGCCCCAGTAATCTGCCCTGAGACAGAACAAAGCTCAAACCTGCTGACTCAATTCCTGGTCAAACCATCTATGCGGAAGCAATAGGGAGGCGCCACTCAATGCTTCCCCGGGAATATCTGTAAGGCCAACCCACCGTGGGGCCATGGATGACTCCAGGACCCATGCACTGCTAAGCTGGTTCTGCTAGCTCCCATACAGCTATCACCACCACACACAAACACAAACAACTAAGATCTGAGCCAGAAACTCACTAAGTAGCTATATAACATAATACCTAAGAGCTCCTGGCGCACAGGAAGCAGTTGTGACTCAGCTTTTACTCCAGGGCTTGGCAGGCTCTGGCACCTGGTGGGCTCACTCAAATGTGGTTAGATGGATGAACACAGGGAATGTCTGAACGGATACCTAGCAGAGTATCTTTTTCTTTTCCCTTCAGATCTGGAGTTTCAAATATATAGTTTGCTCTGTTCATCCTTTGCATCAGTCTTGATTCCATCCTGTAGTACGTAACATACTCAAACAGAGATAACTAGTTGTGTAACCAAATCTCAGTCCCTGAGTTTTAGCTGAGCACACGAACACATTTCCCAGCTTATAGCTTGTGATTGTACTAAGTTCTGACCAATTAGACAAGGAGAGGTATGAGGCAGAAGCTCTGGAATCTCCTTTTGACTCTTTCCTTCCTGTTGGCTAGAAGACTTGATGGCTGGAACTCAAGCAGCCATTTGCCACAAGCATCCCCGCAACCAAATAATGTCTTTGTTTTAAAAGGTGAGGTGGGAACATTGCCTCAGCCAGTGTCTCAGACCCCTGGGTACATTTCTGCCACCTGCCACCTTCTCTCTGTGTATTTACCCTGATGTGTCAGAGTAATATCATCCCCATCTTTTAGCACCTTGCCTGTGCTGCAGCCCAAGCTCTCCACAGGGGAAGCCATGACTGGGAGGGGGAAAACCAGATTATAAACGGTACTAAGTGCAAAACTTCCCACGATAGAAACTCTCATTTTTAATTCCTGATTCATGCTCGTATTAAAAAGGCAGTCCAGCCTAGAAAATCCCAGGTGTTTTCCCACCTGAGAAAAACTCTGGTTGATCAACAGTCACTGACATATTCCCAGGACTTTTCAATGAACTCGGAATCCAAGCTCTACTCCTAGCAAAGACATTTAAAATAATTCGCTTCTAGGTTTATAAAATTACATAGTTGGCTCTGTTCTCTTTGGAGTCATGAACCCCAACATAGAAAGAAACTCCCTCAAAGAATACTTACTCGTGAAACTAAACTGGTTCAGAATCAACTGAGGGATGATGAACAATAGTGAACATACAAAGGCCAGGGGCTGTTCTAAGGATTTTACGTTTACTAAGCTATTTAATCTGCAATTTCATGAGGTGCACGTTCTTCTTATGCCCGTTTAGGCAGAAGAAATGGAGGCACAGAGGGGTAGATTAAGTGACGTGGCCCAAGATCAGACACCGAGAGAGCAGCTGAGCTGGTCTTCAAACTTATGCAGGACGCCAGACCTCAACAACCACACACACCCCCTGCCTTGCCGCTGCATCAGAAGGGGACGCGGACCTCTTCTCTTCACGAGAGACACAGTGACCCCACCACACAGGTGCAGTGGCCACAGTGTATATATAATATAGGAGCTGCTGGGAACAAACACTCTCAGCAAGGCTCTGTAATTTCCTCTCCTTGGGCTCTGCAAAGCACAGCCTTGCTGGACTTCCTCAGAAGTTAGTTTTCCTGAGAAATATTTCACTAGGAAAACAGTAAGACAAGTCATTTCTGACCCACACTTTGCTGTACATGTGAAACTAATACAAAATTATAAAATAACTATATTTCTCCTATTTCCTATATCCTATTTCCTATTAGGAAATACAATATTTCCTACACTTTTCCTATATAAGGAAAAACTATATATTTCCCTATTTTTCAACAGGAAAAAAAAAAAAGAGAGAGAGAGGGACTGCTGCCCATGGTCCTCATGTGAAGCCAAGTTCCACTTTAATCCACAGCCTGGTGGCAGGTGTTAACCTACCATCCAACACAGGTGAAACATCAGGCAAGAGACAGGGCCTGTGCTCAAGCAGTGATGCGGGCCTCACTGCTGGCCTACACTCATTCAGTACAAAACAGTGACTGACTTCAACCTCCTGTGCTGATTTTGAGCCTGAATATAAAATCTGTGGACACTTCTTTGTATTCCCCACAGGACATACACAAAAGACACCACTTCCACTCTTCCCTCCCCCGCAAATTTGAATGCATCTAGGCTGGTTGCTGGCTTTGATGAATTTGCTCCTCATGAAGCCCTCTGCAAAAGGCAGAAGCCAAGAGGAGGAGTGCTGGAGGGTCAGCTCCCGCTGCCTTGCGGATACACGTGAAGCTTGCTCTCTCTCCTTCCCCTTTTACTTGAGGGGCAGGAGCTAAGCTAAGAGGGTAAAATCCAGACAACCGAACTCCCTGTTTGAGGGAAAAACAAGCACATCCTTGGACAAGGTGTACCAAAACCCACCCACTTGGTACAGTTTGGCTTACAAAGCAAGGACAATATGCCTGTTGCAAAAATTATGGCCCAAGACTTGACCTTCTGGAGAGAATCACAAAAAGAAAGCTGACTCCTTTCTGTTCTTAGAAAAGTGAACGGATAAAGGCAAGTATAATGTGCAGTGGGATCCCCGGCTGGATCTCTGCAAATTGAAGCCCACACATGAGTAAACATTTAACAAGGACTTAACAGCACAAGAGTGCTTTGTTGTATGAAGTATATTTGAGTTAACTCTTCCTTTCCAGCAGTCCTTATCCAAATTGTTGAAAACCAGAAGTTAGACTATCTGGCTCTCAAACGATTGTTTTTTTTTCATTTTCTCTTTAAGTTTCCTCCAGCACCCGTGTCTAACTGCAGCACAGCAGGGGGAGGAAACCGAAAGTGTGTGCCAGGCACCCACTTCCCCTTCTTTTTGGAAAGGCTCTTTGGCACCCACTTCCCCTTCTTTTTGGAAAGGCTCTTTCACTGTCCTCGAAAACCCAACTTCCCATTCATCCCTCACAGCTTCTGAAGAAAGGGGATCAAATCTTCTATTAAGAGATTCAACTTCCTCAAGTTGTCCTTTCCAGATTTTGACAGATTCATCATTCATCAGCCACCTCCTTGGCCCCCAAACTCTTCTGAAATCCAAACGCAAGTAAATAAATAAAAGAATTGTTACACACCATGTCACTCTGTAAAGGAGTATAGTGAGGCGACTTCTCGGGTGGTCCAGGGATTAAGAATCTGCCTGCCAAGGCAAGGGGCACGAGTTCGATCCCTGATCCAGGAAGACTCCACATGCAGCGGGCAACTAAGCCAGGTGCCACAGCTACTAAAGCCTGTGCTCTAGAGCTGGCGCTCCGGGAGAGAACTCACCACAGTGAGGAGCTTGAGCACCACAACTAGGAAGTAGCCCCTACCTGCCGCAACTAGGGAATGCTGGCATGAGCAATGAAGACCTGGCGCAGCCAAAAATAATTAATTAATTTAAAAATGAAAAATAATCTTAAAAAAGAAAAGAAATGTAAGTGGCTCACCTCCCCAGGAAAAGAAGTTGACACTTTCTTTAAAGACTAAACACGCATCTACCATATGATCTTGCAATTGTACTCCTTCCTGGGCATTTATCCCAGAGAAATGAAAACATGTTCACACAAAGAACGTACACATATGTTCACAGAAGCTCCAGTACTAACAGTCAGAAATGGGAAATCACCCAGATGTTCTCCAGTAGGTGAGCGCTTAAACAAACTGGTGCACCCACACCACAGAGCACCACTGAATCATGAAAAGGAATGAACATCTACCCGAAGCAATCTCCAGGGAATTATGCCAGGGCGGAAAAAGGCAGTCTCGAAAGGCTACAGAATGTATGCTTAAATATTAACGTTCTAGCAACGACAAAATCATGGAAATAGAGAAGAGGTTGCTGGTTGACAGGGATGAGGGATGAGGCAGAAGGGCAGTGGTGGGAGAAGGCAGGGATGGCTAATAACGAGCAACATGAAGGAGGGATCCTGTGGTGATGAAATGTTCCATGTTTTCACTTTATCCTTGTCAGTGCCCTGTAAGATACTACAAGATACTACCACTGGGGAAACTGAGTAAAGAGTACATGGGATCTGTTTTATTTTTTTACAACTGTCGTACGAATCTGCAATTATCTCCCACAAAAAGTTTATTTATAAAAAAAAAAAAATCAATGACCTTCCATCTTTTGTGATTCAACTACTGCCATGAGTTGAATTGTGATCCCCCAAAAGCTATGAGCATGTCCTAACCCCTGGAATCTCAGAATGTGACCTTATTTGGAATAAAGTTCTTTGCAAATGCAACTGAGACTGAGAATCTTGAGATGACGCCGTCCTTGGAATGGAGGAACCCTAAGCCCAATGACGAGCGTCCTTGTAACAGAAAGAAAACAGACGTGAGGGGATGCCAGATGAAGAGGAAGCTAGAGACTGGAGAGAGGAGAGACGCTAGAGACCGAGGAACTCCGCCAGATCTAGAAGAGAAGCCCGCGCCAGAGTCTCCTGCAGAAGGAGCCAAGGCTCTCACACCTACACTGTGGACTTCTGGCCTCCAGAAATACAGGAGAATAAATTCCCACTGTTTTAAACCACCAACTTTGTGATGATTTGTTACTGCAGCCCCAGGAAACTAATACACTGGACATTTTTTCTCTTTTTTAAAATCACAGAATATGAGCATGTTTTTAACTTCTATTTATGTATATTCCTGGACATAATCCCCCTTCCCCCCCCTTACAGAAGATATAGGCCGTAAGGACATGTATCATTTCACTCTACAATCTTTTCTGCGGGGTTTTCCCTGGGATTTTATGTTTGTTCTAACTATAAACTATTACTGGGTGGCATATAGGAGTGCCCACTCATCAAATATCCTGGTTAATAATTATCAAACATGCTAAACAGGCTCAATCAACTTTCAAACGTTTCTTAACAGAAGCCATACTGCCTAACAGGAGAAATCTACTGTTTCCTTGGTAACTAAGAATTTGCTTCTAGATCTTGCAATGTGCTTCAGGGTCTTCAAAATGAGTAGTAATTACTAGGCTGAAGATATACAAAAAGTACCATTTTGTGTCTTGAGAGAAATACCTTAAGCTTCTGGCTTCTGAGCAAATAGATTTAAAAAAGGGGGGAGGGGAGCAAGATGGACAAAAAGTACCCATTAACCACGAAGTTTTAAAAAGGTGGAAAATGGATCTTTTGAATCAGGCTTGATTTCTGACTGTACCACACCAGTAACGTTCAGAAAGTGCAGCCTCTCAGGCCGGTTAACTATCCTTGTGGTATAGAGTGAGACTGACGGCCATTCCACAAGTGGGCTCTAGGGGCTATCGAGTTAGTGTGCACAGCAGTGGCTAACAGAAAATACATGCTCATAAAAATTATTATTGTCTCTAAATCTCCTTAAACTTTCATTTATATATATTTATAGAAATCTGTTAAATGGATAACCAACAAGGACCTACTGTATAGCACAGGGGACTCAGCTCAAAGTTATGTGGCAGCCTGGATGGGAGGGGAGTTTGGAGGAGAATGGACACATGTATATATATCACTAAGTACCTGAGACTATCACAACATTATTAACTGGCTACACTTCAGTATAAAATTAAAAAAATTTTTTTAAATAAACAAAAATCTGAGCTGAAATTCTGGGTTATATATTCTTTGCTTTTAGTTTTTAATCTTGGTGGGTTGTTTTTTTGGTTTTTTTTTGTACTTACTTATTTCTATTACCCTTTTCATGGCAGTTAGTTTTTTTTTTTTATTTTACTTTTACTTTATTCTACTTTACAATACTGTATTGGTTTTGCCATACATTGACATGAATCAGCCACAGGTGTACACGAGCTCCCAATCCTGAAACCCCCTCCCACCTCCCACCCCAAATCATCTCTCTGGATCATCCCCATGCACCAGCCCCAAGCATCCTGTATCCTGTATCGAACACAGACTGGCACTTCATTTCTTATATGATAGTATACATGTTTCAGTGCCATTCTCCCCAATCATCCCACCCTCTCCCTCTCCCTCAGAAGCCAAAAGTCTGTTCTATACCTCTGTGTCTCTTATGTGGTCTCACTTACAGGGTCATCATTACTATCTTTCTAAATTCCATATATATGTGTCAGTATACTGTATTGGTGTTTTTCTTTCTGGCTTACTTCACTCTGTATAATCGGCTCCAGTTTCATCCATCTCATTAGAACTGAGTCAAATTTATTCTTTTTAAGGGCTGAGTAATACTCCATTGTGTATATGTACCACAGCTTTCTTATCCATTCATCTGCTGATGGACATCTAGGTTGTTTCCATGTCCTGGCAATTATAAACAATGCTGCAATGAACATTGGGGTACATGTGTCTCTTTCAATTCTGGTTTCCTCGGTAGTTAGGTTTTTAAGAGGCAATATCTATGGTCCATAGTACAAGATCTAAAAGGTATGAAACAGCAGAATGTGAATTTGCCTTTTTCCCACCCCACATCCATCCACCTTTGACTTCCTTGTAGTCACTGTTTTCAGTTTTCATATATATCCTTTGAGAGGTGGTCATGTCATATAAAAACATAAGCGTGTACAATTCCTCAAAAAAAAAAAAACAGTATAATGCAATGGTGTGTGTACCTTCATTTACTCATATATTTTGAAGATTTTCCCAGTGCATTTAAGGCCACTTCCTTTACAAGTACATACATCCCACTGTATGAAGGAATTGCAGCTAGTCTTCCACTAATAAGGATTTTAATTGTGCTCAACTTTTTCTAAAACAAGCACTCTGTATGGCCATATGTATATATCTGTGAGAAATGGGATATTTCCTGCCACACCAGTAAACAAAGAATGTTAACAGCCCCAGCAATTACAGCCACAGCTGGTGCGCTGGCGACCCGAGGGAACTCAGGAAGGAAAAAATAGCTGCCATCCAGCAGTCATCAGACTGCTGCCACTACCGACAGAGAGTCCTGAGGAAACTGAAGACGTGAAACAGGGTAACTGAGGGACATATCAGAGGAATGGCTTCAGTGAGCCCAGATTTCTGCATCTTCCCATACACAGAAAAGCACTACATCTACTTAGGATTCCTGGCTTTCTTTCACTAACAACCATCTTTTGGGACTGCCCTGGTGGTGCAGGGGACACAGGTTAGATCCCTGGTCCAGGAAGACTCCATAGACCAACTAGGCCCACGCACCACACCCACCGATCCCGATCCCGTGCTCCAGAGCCCAGGAGCCATAACTGCTGCTCCCACGTGCTGCGGCCACTGAGTCACAACTACTGAGCCCATGCTCCAGAGCTCGACAGTCACAACTACTGGAGCCCTGCACCTAGCACCTATGCTCTGCAACGAGAGGAGCCGCTGCAAGGAGAAGCCTGTGCACTCCCAGAGCAGACCCTGCTCGCCACGGCCAGAGAAAGCCCAAGTGCAGCAACAAAGACCCAGTACAGCCAAAGATAAATAGGATAAAATCATCTTCTGACACTTTTTGCAACTCTGTTGTTGCAAAACTTCTATATCATATGGATCTTCTTTTGCCGCCTCAGCACAGCTCTCTCACGGTTAGTTGAGATGCCACTTCCCAGGCTCAAAGTCCTAAATATTCCCATAGGATAAAACAAAATATTCCCACGGGATAAAATATAATATTCCCACAGGATAAAACATAAGTCTTCAACTTTTAAGTTGTGAATACTTTTTTTAAGCCAACAACTGTCAGATAAATTTCTTCTACTGGATCTGCTAGGGCAAAGAATCTGTATTTTTTACATTTCCATATATAAGCCCAGATAGCTCCCACCATCAATGATTTACATACACCTATTTACTCATATCTGAAATTCTAACTTAATCCTCCCTGCTGCTGCTAAGTTGTTTCAGTCGTGTCCGACTTTGTGCGACCCCATAAACGGCAGCCCACCAGGCTCCCCAGTCCCTGGGATTCTCCAGGCAAGAACACTGGAGTGGGTTGCCATTTCCTTCAATGCATTAAAGGAAAAGCAGCGACCCTCTCTCTACCTATTTAATTTACATTTCTATTTTACATGAGGTGAAGCATCATAAGCCTTCTGTTTTTCTGAAACCTGTCTGTTGATATCTTCACTCTCTGTTAAGTTGCTGGTCTTTTCTCATTGAAAAGCTCTTGATTTCTATTAAGAAAACGGACTCATTTCTCATTTGTATCACAAATATTCTTTCCAATGAACTGCCTTTTTCCTTTAAAAAATGTGACGTTCAGAAAAGCAGCGACCCCCTCTCTACCTATTTAATTTACATTTCTATTTTACATGAGGTGAAGCATCATAAGCCTTCTGTTTTTCTGAAACCTGTCTGTTGATATCTTCACTCTCTGTTAAGTTGCTGGTCTTTTCTCATTGAAAAGCTCTTGATTTCTATTAAGAAAACGGACTCATTTCTCATTTGTATCACAAATATTCTTTCCAATGAACTGCCTTTTTCCTTTAAAAAATGTGACGTTCCTTAAAGAAAAATTTTATTTGTACAGTTAAATTGACTAGCTTTCTAAAAACTTGTTATCATGTTCTACTTTAAAAAGTTGCATCTATGGGGATTCCCACGTGGCTCAGTGGTAAAGAATCTGCCTGCATTGCAGGAGACGCCCAAGACACCACTTCTATCCCTGGGTCAGGAAGATATTCTCACACAGAAATGTAGAGTAAACTCTCCCAAATTTTCTTCTTCTCAGCTGTCCTTTCTTTCTCTTCAACTCCCAAGATGGAACCAGCTCAAAGGAGGGCCACGAGA